>JAOEHX010012219.1:0-19525 GCA_025448015.1 Bolborhynchus lineola
GGTGAGCATTCCTGGAGGGGATTAATTTTGAGGTGACTCAGACAGACACTTTGATCCTTTCCATCTGCAGGTTGGCTTGTTTTAGCTTGTTAATATATGGATAGCAAATTCCCTTCTTCCTTTTATGTTTGGAAAATTGCTCATAGCCCACACATGGCTCTGTAATTGGGGAGAGATTGTTCATTCTTGCCTGCAGGAAGGTATTTCTCTGTCTGCTGAGCTGGATTTCCAGACTAGATAGAGGGAATGCAAGAAAAACATGGATGGGAAGCAGGGCTGCACATCTCTTCTTTGAACTATGATTACTGGAGAAATCGACACTGCTCTGTGTTTGCATCCAGAACACCATGTATTCTGCAGGATGGGGAAGTAAAATTGCTCAGTAGTGCTCTCAACCCTCCCTGTGCCTCAAGATATAACGGGGTGGATGCCTGTAGGACATGGATACTGTGGAGAAACGTCAGTGAGTTTAGGAATGAAGTTTTCTTCATCGATAACCTGTATGAGTTAAATGCTCTCCTTATCAGATTTTCTTCTTTATTTCAACTTCAGGCATCTTAAATACAAGTAGCAATGATTAATGTATATTTAAGTGACTTGGAAGTAGACAAGGGTTTGGTGATACCAAATACGCTCTGTTTCTCAACCAAAGTTCTTCAGGATTGTTAAAGTTGTGTTCTGTTGAACTCGCATTGCTGTACCTCCTCCTGAATTTTAAGTCAAGGCTTCCCAAAAGTAGCAGGAATTTCTTCATGCTGGATTTTATCAGGATTCTGCCTGGGTGCTTATCCTTCAGGTAAGATAGCATTGGTCAGGTTGCAGAGAGATTTCATCTCCTGCCTCTTCCCCCACCCCACAAGACGCTTTGGAAAGGTTTGTGTGTGTGCATGTGTCTTTTGGAACTTTTTCATTTCTTTGACCACAGGTTGAAGATTTTGTTCCTTGCTGAAGATAGGAAATAGCAGCATATAACAGCCATTGAGTCCTGGCACAGGCTTACAGTATTTTTATTTAGTGGGATTTTTCCATGTGTTGCTTATATGTCTACATTTAAGGATTCCAGGGGCTTGCTTTGGCTCGGAGTGTTGCAGTTCTCTGTCATTATTTTAAGGTTTCATAGAATTTTGTTCATAAATGTGATTGACCAAGGGGTCTGGATGAATAACTGCTGTCTGTCCTCAATTTTTAGTAGATGCAGCACTTCACTATGACTGTGATTTTCCCTGCACATGGCAGAGGGTTGGAACTAGATGATTTGAAGTTCTTTTCCAACCCAAACCATTCTGTGATTCTGTTATTCTCTTCTCTTTGTGCTTTTGTAGTTGGTGGCTTACTCTGGCTGCTTTGGGGTCCTAAAGAAAGCATACAAGTACTCTTCTCATCCACCTCACAAAGGCCTTCTTAAAAGAAACTCCAGGGGATGATTGCGTGTTGCTGTCTATGTGGGAATATTTGCTTCTAGATTTAGATAGATCAGTCAACAGTGAAGAGGAAGTCATAGCACAGGTCATGATGTAAGCAAGCACTGCTGTAGGTTATAAGCTCTACAAGCTCATGTTGGCTGTAATGCTTGGAAATCATGGCTGCTATAAATAATGGCATGAGCTAAATTAAAAGGTGTAAATTGAAAGATGTAAGCATGAATTCCTGGTAGTCTGGTTCTGCTAGAGATGTTCATTTAGACGGCCTTTCAGGATCACCTTTCCTGCCTGGGACTGGGGTCACTGGAACACCAGGTTGCACAAATGAAATCTTAAATCTCAGATCAGGGAGCCTTCTGTTTTGGGGAATACCTCACATAGACCAAGAAGTCTAGAAGCAGTTCTCTTCATGGAGGCTGCTCCTGTGACCACATGCAGCCACAGAGAGACAGTTAAACACAGCCCTCCTCCCAAGAGGCAGAATAATAGAAAGATCTTACATTTTCTGCAAAATGTTAGTATGACAAAAGGTTTCATGTAGTCTGGAGGCATCTGTCTCTACATGCAGCACATGCAAGCAGCTGTAACAGAAGGGGCATCTGTGTGTTGTTGTACAGCTATTATACGGTTAATATCTTGTGTATATGTGCGTGTTTTACACAGAAAAGATTTGTTTGTCATGCTTGAGTGCACAGAGTACAATGGTTCAGGTTCCTAAATGCCAGGGTTTGGTTTGCTTTAACTTTAATGGATTTCATCTACGGAAAATAAAAACATTAAGCTCCGCCCTTTATTTGCTTGCAAATGGTATTTCTTAGCTTAAAAAGATCTGCACTGGTGTTGACATCTTACTCACTGTTCTGTCAGCAGTAGATTTTGATTTGGATTTCCACAGTTCAAGTTGCTGTCATAGAATCATAGAATAGTTAGGGTTGGAAAGGACCTTAAGATCATCCAGTTCCACCCCCCTTGCTGTGTGTAAAGACAACATGCTGGTGGTTGTGTAGGGACCCCCGGGACTGGCTGGAGTGTCATGGGTGTGTTGTGAACCATGGCCTGTTGGTTTGCTCAAGGTGGTGAAAAAGAACAGCTGAGTGTCTAGAAAGAGAAAAGATGGGAAAGTGAATTGCAGCTAGGGGAAGGTGACAGCTGCAGTCACCATAGTAATAAGCTGTGGGTTGAACTTCACCTGAACTGAAAACTGGTTTGAACAGTTGTTTGGCATTTTGCTCTCCTTTATGTGTTCTGCGCCTCCCCTCCCCCTGTTAAATTCAATGCAGAGCTAGACTGGAAGAGCTTCAGTCCCAGTGGAATCTGAAACAAATGAAATCTTGCCTTGATCCTCTGCTAATAATATTGGGAAGCTTTCTCAGATGCTTTGCAACCTTTTTTATTGCTTATTTAACTGTTTGATGTACAGAAGGGAAATAGATATACTTAGAGCACACCCATGTGGCCATGGAGGGGTTAAATGCTATTTAAGAATTGTTTTAAGGGAGGGGGGGAAGGTTTCTAATTGTAGTGAAGTATTTTTGGAATTTGCCCTGTCAGTTAGTAATATTTCACTAATTAAAGCAACCCTTTGTTTAAACCAGGCTGACAACAGCTCGTCTGGAGAGTTGGCTGGTGGACAAACCGAGGTATGTTCATTCCTCAGCAATTCAACCCATTTTATATGCTGATGTTTCTTAAGTAATGCTTTTAACTTGGAAGAAGGTAATCACATCTGTGAATTCCTTGTGGTTTCTCTGCTGCTGAGGGTTGCATCCTATAAACAGTTTTATTGCCTTAAAGCCTTATGTGTAATGGAAATTAACAAATAAAACAAGCACACAGGCACTGGGCTCTTCATGGCTCCATGCAGCAGGGTTATTTGAACAGCAAAATTAAGGGATTATAAATTGTTGCTGGAAAAATGTTAGCAAGAGGCAACTTTTTTCTCCTTACTCCTGCCTATGCTCTTGCTTGGGAGAACAACGTATGTTCAGACTGTGGTTTGGTCAGTATGGTTTTATGTGTTTGAGGAAAAATGGGTTCTCATTTGGGACTTGGACGTTGCCATAATGAAGAGGGAAAGGTCACATTGATACATACTGTCAGGTTGAACAGTGAAAATAGGTTGAAAAGTGAACAGGTTTCCCTGCTCTGAACAGCATTATATGGAGAAACTCCCATAATACTAAAAAGCCAGTGTACAAATTGAATAGCTTGCTGTATGGTTACGGATTGGATTTGCCCAGTGGTGTGATATTACTGGCTGCGCTTAGTTGCTTGGTTTTGTCCAATGGCTTGCTGCTTGCAGAGAAGCCTGCCTTGCCAGGTGAAAGATCCTGAAAGAATGAAACCTCTGACTGTCCTGGCATTAAGAGTGAAATCTGTTGAGTGATGACTAACTGCTGACTTTTGGCTTCACTAAGACTTCTTAGCTTCCTTTTGAAAGGTTACCTCTTCTTCATTAATAGGTGTTCAGAGATAAACCTCAAGTCTTGAAAACCAGTATTTGTCTTTTCTCTTTACATCATTTATGAAAATACCAGCCAACAGATCTGCTTTGTCAATAGGTCTGCCAACGAACATGTCTAGGCAGTGAAGATAGGTCAGAAGTTTGATTTGATTTGGGTAGCAGTATTGGTGTACTACATGATGTAGTCCGTAATAATGAAGGACGTACTGGAACAATTTGATGTCAGAACCAGGATGAGCCTTTGAAATGAGCATTCTCTGGTCTTGCTTGTATTTTGTTGTACATTCTTGTGAAATTATTTCAGCTTTTGGCAAGAGTGTCATAGAACTGTTCTGTGAATTGCTGTGATCTGGAAATTTGTGTCATTTGCATAATCTGTTCTAGGAATGTTTTCTTTTATTCTGAGGGGCAGAGGGAGCAATAACTGTTGTGAGAGTGAATTCTCTAAAAGTTCAAGAAAAGACATCAAACTACATTAGAATAAACATTATGAAGGCTTTAGGGGAAACTTGGTGCCCAAGAGAAGGGGGAGAGAGCAGAGTACTTCTGCAGCATGCTAATATAAAAGTACCCTTGGTGGAACAGAGGAATGGAAACTGAAGAACCCTGATAAGATTTGAGAGTATTTGGTGAGGAGAGTAAGGGCTTGCAGAGCTTCCTGGTTGTTAGAAGGAAGAACTTGGAGTTTTGAATTGATTCTTTAGAACTTTAAAAAGGGTCATGAAGGTCAAGTTCAAAGTTTTTCTTCTTCACTGTGATAAGAGATCCTGTCTGATTTTAGTGCCAGGGAAGAAACTGGGGTAGTTATTTGGAAATTTGAAGTGAATAGTTATTTTGAGCTACAGGGAAGGTCAGTTAAGTAACAGTTGCGTTTCATGTAATTGTTTTTCTCAACATAATAGTTTAACTATTTGTCCTTGGGTGAGTGAGCAAGTTAATCAGCTACAGAGCAGGCACTGTATAATAACTTTATAAATGCCTGTTGTGTTTTATTTCCATTTCCACAAGAGCTTTGGATCTTGTAGTTGAATGTGATCCTTGTGCTTAAGCCAGTTAACATTATCCTGGCTCATTCACATGGCAGAGGAGAGGAGCTGAAGTTCCAATCCTCAGTCCATTAGCAGCAGATCTTCTCCTGACTACGTTGGGAGCACACAAAGCTCCCAGTTAGTAGCAGGCTGCACTAATCAGTGACCAGAATTGATGGCATTGATCCATCAAGATGGATATTTTATTGTGTTCCTGGTAGAGGTTAACATTAGAATGAAAATAGCTTATCGGGAAGGTGGAGACTGTTCAGGCAGACAAGGGTGTTACCCTATCTCTAGGTTGTACCTGAAGTGGCTTTGAAAATGTTTACAATAATAAGGTGGAGGTACAGGAAACTTAGTTCAGGGGTTTTTATGTATAAAATCTGTGGTTCAGCTGAAGTGGGTATAGTTCCAATTATGACCTTACTATCGAAGCATTCTTTTACCACAGCACGGGACGCTTTGCTGTTGAATTATTCTCATTGCTGCAAGAAATGTTCACACCAGAATGTGAACTAAGCGTTATGTAATTTAACACATTTACTGTGAGATCCTCTCTCAGGTAAAGGCAATGCTTAAATCTAACATGGCCGGGGCTTTCTCTTTGTGTATGGCCAAGTGAGTCACATCTTGTGTTAGGCATGTCTGCCAGAGCTGGACAGCCTCTTTTCCATAGTACTGATTCAGGTACCAAAGTGGAAAGGAGCTGGAAGCAGTGTAGGGGTCAGAATAGGAGCCTTATTTTGCCATTTGCCAGTAGACATATATCTATTGCTATCAGGCTAACCTTGATTCCTCCTTTTAAATAGCTGTGCATCATGAAAGTGGTGGTGTAGTATGAATGCTAATTTTAACCAGGAAGTTTTGACACTGTTTCTTTTGTGGTGTGGTTTTCTTTGTGTGGTGGTTTTGTGTGTGTGTCTCACGTTCTTCTGTAAAAAATACAAACCTATGTAGTACCACCCTTTGCTCTCTCAAATTTTGCTGACTTGCCTGTTAGGTGAACACAGACTCTACAATATTGCTTGTGGTTACTTGCAGGAAGAGAATATGATTGAGACTTTCTGATTTAGTATGTTGTTATCACATGATAAACACTGAGGTGTGTTCGGAGTGATCAAAACAACTACTTTTGTAATAGCAGAGGAAAATTGATAGTAGGGATGCAAAATCCACAGTTGCAAGAGCGTTTTTCATCAGATTGTATTCCCATTGACTCATACGACAAGACCACTGAGGAACATGAAGAAGAATACAAACCAAATGTCTAAGCACAAGTTGTCTGCTGTCTGATAAAATTAATGCAGTTACATCCTGGAGCAGAACTGTTGAGTAAACACAGTTTTGGAGTGGCATTTACGTTATCCTGTACATTACTTTTTGTAGAAGTCTCTGTAACATTACTTCTGTTTCCTGAAAAATAGTTGATTGTAACTTGATGGAAAAAATGGCAAAACTTAACTAAAACAGCAACGAAATGTAAAACTAGATGTTATGAAAGAAATCAAGTTCTGCTCAAAAGTACACAATGAAGATCTTCATGTTCTTGGTTGGATTGTGCCCCACTTCTTAAATTACTGAATACAAAATTTTGTAAGCCAAAAACTTGGGGTCCTCAGGTTTAATTAAATGCAGAAAATATGCCTATTTTGTTGTATAAAAGATATTACTTTAGATTACTGATTGGGACGGTCTTCACCATATGATGAAAGATAACTTTATGAGGAAATACTCTCTCAGAGTACTGTTTTCTGTATGAGTTGCTGTCATTAGTGCAGATGGTAACCTGTGTGGGATAGCATGTTTAACTAGAGCGGGTCACATACTGAGCCAGCAGTGTTTGAAATACCATTACTTCTGTCCGAGGGGAATAAATGGAAGGATGTCCTTTGGCTGGGGGGCTTAGGTGTTGAGTGAAGGTGTTCTGGCCACGCATGTTGGTCTGCACTCTGTTCCCTGCTTAGTGTAACTCTAGCCTCAAAGATGCTGGCTGTCTGTGTCAGTAGGCCCCAAGAGCTGCTGATAGCCTGAATCAAAATAAAGTGATTAAGAAGGATGTGTAGGGAGAGGAGGAAACTGAACTGAAGTTGCCATTTTTCCATCCTGCTGAATCACTTTAATGAGATTTTCATGTAGACTTGTAAAGCACGTTATTTTCTACCTCTTGAAGGTTTAACATAGTGATGTTACAGAAGGCAGATCCTGACACACGACTGATAGTTCTCTGACACACTTTCAGTGTGTATGCTTCATTAGTACAGCAGCTGCTAAATGCACATGTGCGTGAAGTGTGCAACTGTCACCTTGCTTACCACTGGGTTCTTCTAGCTAGGTTGATGACTTTCTGCGGAGGATGAGGGTAGGGGAAAGATGTCCATGTGAAAGGTGACAGTGATGACAACAGTACTTGAATGAATTTAGAGTGCCAAATTGAGTATCTGTTAATGTAGCACACTTGCCTCAAGCAAGACTGTGAGGGTAAGAGGGAATGCGGAAGCTGTGTAGCAGAAATTAACCTGCATGAAATTGCTAAATTTGTTCACTGCATTATTGTTAATAATGTATCTTCCATTTCTCAGTGACTGGCTTACTGACATGCATCTTCAACCTTCTCAGCTGGATTTCCTAGGCAGTGTTCTGACTGTTGTCTGTCTGTGTTCTAGTATGGCTCTGGGCTCTTCTCTTCTTCCTCCTTCAGAGGAGGCCACAAAGATGGTCTGAGGGCTGGAGGACCTCTTCTGTGAATATAGGCTGAGTAGAGCTGGGCTTGTTCAGCCTAGAGAAGGCTTCAGGAAGACCTGAAGGGGGGCTACAAGAAATCTGGAGGGGACTTTTTACAAGGGCTTATAGTGACAGGGCAAGGGGAATGGCTTTAAGTTGACAAGAGGGTAGATTTAGATGAGATCTTCGAAGTTCTTCCCCTGTGAGGGTGCTGAAGTGCTGGCACAGGGTGCCCAGAGAAGCTGTGCTGCCCCATTCCTGGCAGTGTTCAAGGCCAGGTTGGATGGGGCTTGAAGCAACCTGCTCTAGTGGAAGGTATCTCTGCCTGTGGCAGGAGGTTAGAACTGGTTGATTTTAAGGTTCTTTCCAATTCAAACCTTCCCATGATTCTGCTGTTGTTTTTTCAACTCACTTTGTAGACTCTTGGTAGCTTTCCCAGTTGTGTGGTATGGTTGGGGTATCTAGTTTGTTGTTATCCAAGCAGAAGTTGTTTACTACAAGACATAGGTCTTTGGTATTTGGCCATATAACTAACTGCAGCATGTCATAGGAGGGCTAGATTGTTCATTGCTGCAGTTCTTTTAGATTGTGCATTTGCTGCAGTTAGTTATATGGCCAAATACCAAAGTTGTTATATGGCCATAGGAGGGCTAGATTGTGCATTTGCTGCTTTTATGAACAGGTTTGTTAGGGACTATCGTGACAGAGGAATATTCATGGACGCATGTGCTTTGCTTAATGTTTCTGTGTACCTAACAAGAATTCACCTGCAGCGGGAAGAGATTTGGTTAAAGAATCTTGGTGAAGATAATTAAAAACCCAATAAACCTGTCAGCATTTCAAGGGGAGATACCTGATCTCTGAGTTTTTACTCTTGTTGTGCCCTTCAACATTTCCTTTTCCGTGAACTGAAGATAAACCAGGTATATTCAGAAACAGACTTTTTTCCCTCTGCTATTTCAATACATGGATTCTAGTCTTCAGGTGTATAGCTCTGAATATGTGGGAGTTCCAGTCTTTGTGTACTAAAGCAGCGTTGTAGCGTCAGAAATGCCAAGGCTGGTTCATGTAACAAAAAAAGAAGGAAAACAAAAAGCCACTGACAAACACTGAGCTTTCATGATCGCACAGTCCTCTTACTGCTTTCAGGCGTTTCCTTTGTACAGTTTTTTTCCCACACAGAACAAAGTGTCTGTTTGCCAATGAGATGGGCATAGAAAAGACAAGTTTTCCAGTGTCTGTAGTAACTATTGTCTTAATGGATTTTCCATCTGTCTCCTAATTGGTTTTTCCACCATTACGGATTAATGCAGTGGAGAGATAAAGTTGTTGAAGCAAAATCATAAAGAACTGATGAAATGGAAAAATGTGTGAGCTGCTGCTATTTTACATAAGGAGTCAGGAGTGACCACAGGCTTCTCTGTTCCTGCTAGGAGGAGACTGGTTCCTAGGGATATTTGAACGAAGGAGAGCAGTGAGGATTTGGTAGGAGAAGGGCATCCTTCTTGCCTTTCTCCAGCAGGTGTGCTGACATGCTGGGGTTCAGACCCCTTGGGTGCTGTTGTTCTTCAGTGAGTGCCAGCCATCTCTAGGCAGACCTGGACCTATTGTTTTCTGGACTGAAATCTCAGCCAGATCATCAAGGAAAGGATTTGAAATGGCAAATATGACAAAGTTCCTGTATGTTTTTTAAAGCCGGAGGTGATCAACCTCAAACTTTAAAGTAGGGAGAGAGATTTACCTGTTAAATAGTCATTTCCAAATGCTTTACTCTCGTACATTACCTCTGCATGCTGTGGCTTTGACTCAAGAATTTAAAGCTTCGAGAAGAGCACATGCAACTGATGGTCTGGATGAAGAACTTCTTCCAAGGTGAACTGTCTACAAATGAGAATGTTTTTAAGCCTAGGTCCTCTCTCCTGTTGGAGAGCAGTGAATTTGCTGCATGTCTCTGACCTCTTTATTTAAATTTACATAAGGGCATTTGGATAGAAACTTCTTCTTAGTTTTGTTTTGGAAACCCTGGTAGTTGGGCAGAGCTTTTGACTAAAACAACAGACTCCTTATTTCTTTTGTCTGAGAAACTGCAAAGGCTTCTGCTGCTTAAAATTACAGTGCCAAATATTTTAAAGGGGGATGGGGAGTACTCCTTTTCTGT
This sequence comes from Bolborhynchus lineola, assembly GCA_025448015.1. Taxonomy (NCBI): domain Eukaryota; kingdom Metazoa; phylum Chordata; class Aves; order Psittaciformes; family Psittacidae; genus Bolborhynchus; species Bolborhynchus lineola. The sequence goes on from JAOEHX010012219.1 coordinate 9,796, forward strand.
CATTTTCTATTATTCTTCTCCCGCTTGTATCCAGTCACTTTGTACTACGAAATCACAGGATTTTTTTCCTCTTGACATGAGCTTTACTCATCTGGCTCAATGGGACATTTTATCTCACCACCATCTCCATGTGGTTTCACTTGAGTCACAAGTCAGGAGGGATATCGCCAGCTCAGGCTGCATGATCTCTCCTCTCCTGCTTGGGTTGCTTTGACTGTCTTGCTGTGAAATGACTTGAATGAATGGGCAGTAAATGGGGTGTGTAAATACTTTCTTGTCTTTGCAGTCCCTCTGAAGTTACTTGGTAATATTAAATGGTAGTGATAAGAGTATAATTGGCTATTTGTGTATGCTTCAGTGTGAGTGTGTGTTAATATATATGTGTGTGCTATGGCTGTCACTGTAGAAATAATCTCTGTGGGTGAAACAGCCAGAAATGCCGTATTTCAGTCTGTGTAAAAAATGCTTTGGTGTTTCACAGTTTTGGCCACCATCCCATATTCTTGTCATGTAGCATGGGCTCAGCAAAATATATGTATTCACTGGTGGTAGTTGGGTATGTACTTAAAATGTGCGATATACTCAGTTAATGCCACTTGGTTAAAAAACTGTGCTACTTTTGAGGCAGTGGTATATTTTCCAAGACATTTTTCTCGTAGGGAAGAGCTGCAGAGAAACCGTGTGTTATGGCGTTTGCTATTTCATTGTATATTCATCTTGTCCTGGTGTGAGCAAGACCTTTAACAAGATCACTTACTACAGTTACCAAATAATTGTGGTCAGACCTGCTGTTCTAAAGGTGTTTTAGAGAGTACATGGGTAATACTGAGAGAGCTGGGCTTGTGTTGAAGAGAAGGCTCCGGGGAGGTCATACAGCAGCTCCCAGTGCTTAAAGGGAAACCTGGAGAGGGGTGGCCATGAGGGATGAGGGGAGATAACAAGGGGAGGGATGAGGGGAGATCATGAGGGGTGATGAGGGGCAGCCATGAGGGGAGGGAAGGAGCAGTCATGGGAGGAGAGCATGAAGGAAGATGAGGGGCAGCCATGAAGGGAGAGAAGGAGCAGTCCTGGGGAGAGATCATGAGGGAAGAGAGGGGCAAACATGATGGGAGGGAAGGCAGCCGTGAGGGGAGATCATGAGGGAAGATGAGGGGCAGCCATGATGGGAGAGAAGGAGAAGTTGTGATGGAAGATCATGAGGGGTGAGGAGGGGCAGCCATGAGGAGTGAGGCGATACCATGAAGGAAGAGGAGGGGTGGCCTTGAGAGTGAGGGGAGATTGTGAGGGGGAAAGAGGGGCAGCCATGAGAGGAAAGGAAGGGCAGCCATGAGGGGCGATCTTCAAGGGGGAGAAGGGCAGCCATGGTGCCTGAGGGGTGGCCATGAAGGGAGATCTTAAGGGGAGATGAGGGGTGGCCATGAGGGATAGGAGCGGCAGCTGTACAGCTTGGGCCACTGTGTGGGAGGAATGAGTGCATCTCTGTGAGTGGAGATCATGACTGGAGATCTTGTGAGAAGGTCCGTTTGCCCTTAGTGACATGGTTTAATGGTGGACTTGGTAGTTCTGGGGTAACAAATGGACTTGATCTTAAAGGTCTTTGCCAACCTAGTTGATTCTGTGATTCTGTGACATTTTACAAGGGCCTGTTAGGGATAGGACAAGGGAGAATGGCTTTAAGCTGACAGAGGACAGCTTTAGATGAGCTCTTAGACAGAAGCTTTTCCCTGTGAGGGTGCTGAGGCGCTGGCGCAGGGTGCCCAGAGAAGCTGTGGCTGCCCCATCCCTGGCAGTGTTCAAGGCCGGGCTGGACACAGGGGCCTGAAGCTGACTGCTCCAGTGGAAGGTGTCCCTGCCCATGGCGGGGGTTGGAACTGGATGAGCTTTAAGGTTCTTCCCAGCCCAAACCATTCTGTGAATATCCTGTTACTTGTTCTGTATGCAATGTAAGCTTTCTTAAATATTTTTCTGGGAATTAAATCTGCAGCAAACATGGACGCCGGTTCAGGATTAGAAATGTTCAAAATGCTGTTTACTGCAGGATGGGAAGGGAAGAGCTCTGAATTACTTTGTATTATAATTACACCATATTTTGGGCAGTCCTGTGTCATCAGCGTTCTCTTCAGGAATGCTAACTACAGGGACATACAGGTAACCAGTAGGATTTTATTCTTTCATTTCTCTGTGGGAGCTCTAAGTAACTGTGTAGAAATCATGGGACTTTTGCTGGGCAGACTTCCTGTAAGAGATGGGAGGAGAGGGAGTAAAGAGGTGTCAGAAATAGTAGTGCATAACCTTAATAAAAAGGGCTGAAAGGAGGCATTCCCCTCAGCTAGATGCACTGGTTTTTCTGTACTCATGCGATCTGCTTTTGGAGCAATCTCACAGCAGTAGACTCATGCCTTACTTTTGCAAAGGTTTTTTAACTGGGCCTCAGCCTTTTAATGAATTCTGCTTTCGGTCACCCCTTGTTTGAACTTTCTTGTGGATGTCCCCTGTGGGCATTCCCCTAGTCATGAAAGCTGGTGGAATACCCATTCTGCTAATACACTTCTGCCCTGTCCCTCCAAGTATTTAAAATAATACTCGTAAGCATTATGTCAGCCAGTGGATTTAAAGCTACCTTGGAGAGTAGAAGAATGCACAAGGAGAGTCCTGGGAAATGGCAGTATTGGTTGGCAAGTTATTTAGAGAGAGGATAGGGAATAGGGATCGTATTTGCATGCCCAGGGGCGAGAAGTGAACAAAGCATATTTTTGCTTTATATGATTGTGTTGCTGCACTAAGCGTGGTTTTATGGCTGTGTAAAATTCATCAGGAGTAGAGTCTAACATGGGGAAAGTTTATGGGTCTTTGCATGTATGTTTATAATTTTCTCCTAGCTGGAATGTATTACATGGATTGTTGCAAGTTTTGGAGATAAATAATGTGCAAACAGTTGTTGACATTTTTTTCCCTCTGTATAGAATAATATCTGATTTAACAGTTCAATTTTAAAAGTCTAATTTTTTGTTGAGATACTAATTTCCTCATAATTTAGTCACTCTCTGGATGCCTTTGGAGGGAACTGATTCTTTGACAAAAAATCGAAGCCCTTTGACTTTCCTTTTAACAAATGAACTGTTGCCATAATTGAAGTTTAGATGTTGGAAATATGAAGTTGCAATAAACGGCTTTGATTCTGTTCTTCACTGAATATTTAACTGTTATGATATAGCATGTTATTTGGAAATAATGTGAATGTTGCTTCCATAAGTGTAAAGAGCCAGTGTAAGTCTCTGCCAAGGAGGAAATGCTGCATCAGTATTGTGAAGAAACAAGTTGTGTATCTTGAGTGCTTTAATCTGTATTGGCTGAATTTAAAGCTGAAGAGTGGTTTTTGGGTAAACTGCTTTTCCCTTCTCCAAATATTACGTGTCTCAAAAGTCTTTGACAGAGTTGCTGGGAGTTTTTTATCTGAGGATGATCAGCATGTTGCTGCATAATGAAAACGCTCAGTGATAAGGAGTGTTTGAAATTCATCATAGCTGAAGATGCCTCAATGAATCCTTACCAAGTCTGCTGTGTTACATTGATGCAAGTCTGGGATAAACTTTCAGCTTCATTAGGTTTGTGTGCCGTAAAAAGCAGAACATGGTGAAAAATATTTCCTTGTGTGGTAAACAAAGAAGAGTTTCATAATGCTGGCAATTGAGACCAGATGTAATTACAGCCTCTTTCTCAGGCAAAAACTCAGTCTGTAACCTGTGGTTCTGCACTGTTTTCCAGTTTCATTTGCTTGTAACAATTGCATAAGTTTAGGGTGCAGGCTTTAGTCTCATGGAAGTAGCATTGCTTGCTGCCTGCCATGGTTGCTTTCCTTTTCTCTTCTTTAATCTCTTGGTGAAGTTTATCCACAAATTCCTTCAAAACTGCCCTTTTCAGAGAGTCACAGGCATGTCCTGTAAACTTCAGCCCAAAGTAGAACTCTGCATGAAAGAGAAGAGTGGAATAAATCTAAAATGATGATTCTGGTTTTGTCTGTGGTTCTACAAAGCAGGGAAACTGCAGCAAAAAGACTGTGGAGATGAGGGACTCAGATTTTTGGGCACAGTGGCTGAGCCTGTAATGGTGTGGAACCTCCTTGCATCAGATCAGTGATGTTTCCCGGATGTAGTGATACTTTTCCTTCCTCCTAGACCTCTACTGTTCAAAAACATGTCCCATATTTTCAAACACAAAAAACACAGTCTTGACAGAGATTTTTCAATAATTGTATATCCGATCTGTTTGCCGTCAGGTACGTTCCTATGTAGTGCTGGACTTCAGCTGTTCTTTTCCTTTATGGCTTACTTTTAATATGAATCATAATTCTGATACAGAATTACAGAATGGTTTGGGTTGGAAAGGACCTTAAGCTCATCCAGTTCCAAACCCCTGCCACTGGCAGGGGTGCCTCCCACCAGAGCAGGTTGCTGCAAGCCCCGTCCAACCTGGCCTTGAACGCTGCCAGGGATGGAGCAGCCACATCTTCTCTGGGCACCCTGTGCCAGTGCCTCAGCACCCTCACAGCAAAGAATTTCTGCGAAAGAGCGCATCTCAATATGAGCTATTCTGTTAATTCTCTCACTAATTTCTGCCAGTCAATACACTTCACCGCTGGAATGGTTTTCCTGTGTCCAGCCTGGCTTTTATTCATTCAGTATCAGTAATTGCTACTCTGCTGTTTACGGAAGCATGTTAATTATGTTGGCTTTACACTGTGACCAGCATTCCCTGAAGCTGTTCTTAAGATCGGGCTGACTGCATCCCTGCTGGTGAATGTGGCCTCCAAGCACCCTGGCCTGCTCAGGGTGGTCAGTTGCTGGCCTTGATGTTCCTTTCGGCTCCTCTGGAGTTTTGGGTAGGCATACGTGGAGGCAGTACTTGAAGGAGGCACTGATTTGCATCTGTTCTTGTGCCTGCTGAGTAGCTGTGTTGTAGATGCTTCTGGAGGCAGTCACATTTTGCCTTGAGCCATGTGTTGGATTGGTGGAAGCCACAAATATGTCCCATGCTACCTTATTGCAGTAGATGTGTGTGTTGCACCGCACTGGGAAGGTTTCTCATGGAGTGTATGGATGGAAGCCTGGTGCTGTGGTCGACCAGCCTGACTTCATGCAGAGGGATGGCTTTCTGCTTCTAGGCATGTGCTGCCAAGGCTCAGCACAGGTGTTGAAGTGTCAAAGGTGAGCCCATTGGCAGGGCTGAATATAAGAACAGTGAGGTGCAAATGTGCATTTCACAATATGAGGAATATGAAGAGTCACTTTATGGTCTGGCAAAAGGTATTTTTGCTTCTGTATAGGTAACTGAGTATTTCCAAAAAGCCTGGTGGTAAAAGTAAAGGTTGTTATATCCTGCCAGAGGAAATACTGACTCTGTTATAAGCTTTTGGTAGCCCCCTCTGTTATGTTACCTAAATATTTCCTAAGTTATAGAAGCCATATAATACCCTTTGCACATATAGTACTGACTTTTGCAGTTCTTTCTGGAGTTTGCCATTATTGCTTTGTTTTAACATGATGTTACTTCAACACACTGTTGGAACAATGCTACTTTAAACCTACTTATGCCTTTCTTACACAGGGAAGAAGGAATAGTGGTTTTAAAGTCAGCAATCTGTGCCAGAGTCAGCTTGCATGGATGCTTTTCATTTGCTGAATGAAAAGTCCAAGCTCTCTTCTGCACCAGATGAGTTAAATTGGTGACTGTGGCAGAGCATTACTTATGTTTAATCAGTTTAAGCTGAACAAGTGCAGGCTTTTCTGTAGATAAGACATAAGGTCAGAATGTTGTTGGCTTATATCATAGAGAGTATTCTGTATTTCCTCTTAAAAGATAAGTCATGGAGTGAATTCTGAAATTATGGTATAAAAATGTCTTACAGTGTCTGTGTGCTGATATGCAAGTTTCCTCACGCTATTGCTTCTCACATTTAAGAGTGGAAAGCTCCTGTAACTGAGTAAGGGGGTGAGAGAGGGAATGAAAGTGCTTTGACATGCTGCTATTATACTGCTAACACGCTACTACCCTATTTAATTTCAAATTATCTATATTTTACTTTAAAGTATGACTCAAAAGCTGAGGGAAGGTCTGATGTTATTCCCTTTGCTTCCAGCCTCAAGAAACAGCTTCAAGGTCTCACACCTTCAAAACCAAGTCTTTTAAGAAATCCAAAATCTGTGGAATCTGCAAACAAGTAATTGATAGCCAGGGCATTTCCTGCAGAGGTGAGTAACATATGGTATGCTGTTTATTTTCTTGCTATGTAAAGGAAATTAACTTTATATTAATGTTAAAGTTTCCAGGAATCCATATTTCTGGAATTCCCCCTGGACTAAGTCTAAATATTACCTTGGTTTATTTCATTTCCTTCCTTTGTACAGTAATGTTCCCAGCTTTTGTGGGGGAGTGGGGTGCTTCAGTAGGTAATTGGGCTTGTTTAATGATGTGCTTTTATTACTGTGCTATTCAGGCAGGTTCCAGAATAAGGCAATGCCTGTGGAGGCTCTCTGAGGAGCATGAGTGATGTGTGCACAGTGGGTGACATGCCTCTGGCATTCAGCCTCCAAATGTGCGTGACCCTCACGCACTGAGGCATGAAGGTTTTCTCTGCATTAATTTGCAAAAAATCACAAGTGCAACCATCTTTTTATTTTCTTTAATTTTTCCAGTTGTGTTATGCTCTGTCTAATCCTTAGTCCTTTGTCTAATCGCTCGAGAAACAATAGAGAGATTGTCCTCCTGGGTGCACAGACTGCAGAGACTCAGCTGCCTCTGACATTGCTGCCTGCTCCTTACTACTGTTTTCCTTCACTCTTCCCCCTTACTGTGTGGAATTGAGCATACTTGTCTCTTCTCCATGGGATACCTGTGGTGGAATTAAATCTTGTGAGAGCTCAATAGTTTTCTTTCTGCAGGTTGTCCTGGGATAGGGGTTTTAATCCCTTGTACTGGTTTAGGCTGGTTAATGTTCAACTTCTGTGATTCCATGTTAATAAACCAGTCTTTTCTTGCTGCATACATGGTTCACCTCCTAGTAAGAGAATGCCATAATTTTTTCATCTGAAGCATAATCACTGTTTTCACTTAGAGGTGTTTGCACCACTTCCTAGTTTTAGATGGCTCCTTTTCTCCCACATTTTCCCTCCTATATTCTCCAGACACATTTGGATACCTCTGAGGCTTTGAGAGGGAGGTGAGAGATTTGGATGTGGAAGGAATGTGGCCTTTTCCTGAGCTAAACTGCAGACTTTGCCAGTGAGCAGCTAAATAAAATGCCTCACTTGTTCAGCATTACAGTTATCATTATAAGCGTGGTAGCTACATATGTATTACTTTAACTTACTTCTGCCTGTCCTGGATGTTAGTTCTGAGGTTCTTTGGTTTTATGTGTTTTCAATTTAGCAGAAATAGTATTATTAGAAGAAAGCCTGCTTGGTGAAGGAACTGACCGAAGACCTTCTTGATCAGGTTAAGTGTAAAAAGTACTGTACTGGAGGGAATCAGTACTTTGAAAGGAAAGGCCGTGGGGGTGGGAGTAGAAAAAACTGCTTGTCAATTAGCAGTGGATTTGAGCTCTTGGAGCCTGGAGCTGGAAATCTCAGATTCACAAAAGCTGTGTCAGTGTGCTTACCTGCCAGAGGTGCCAAGAGCTTTACCATATGGCTTGTAAACAGGTGAGAGGCTGGGATGAGTCTAAGCAAGTTTTCCTTTTGTTCCAATGTGTAATAGCTTTGTTTCAAATACAGAAGCTAACAGTACATGCCAATGAAATTCAGCACCTCTGGCTAGTGTTTATGCGTGATTCCAAATATCAGGAAGAAAGCAAAAAATTGCATGTATTCAAGTAATGAAAGAAAAAAAACTTTCAGGTAAAACAGAAAACCCGAGGAAATAAAATTCTACAAGCATTCCTACTGGGATCCCTCCAATACACTCCCCAATTCTACAAGCATTCCTACTGGGATCCCTCCAATACACTCCCCAAACCAATAAATCCTTGGCTATGCTACATCTGTATCCACATCTAAGTCTGGGATAATCTTCTATTTGGTTTTGAGTGTGATCTTCAGAAGGAGCCCCTTGGTAGTATCACATGTTCTGTTGATGTGAGTTCCAGGCAGACCTACCACCCTTCTTTGCTGATGGTACGTTTTGGTTGATACTTACCCATGGGATGGGAGCAACAGGAGTTGCAGAGGGTGAAGGGATGACTTCAGGTATTTTCAATTTAATAAGAACACATTTGTATTTGAACTTACAGCACTGGCTTAATAAAGCAGAGTTTTGGAAAAGCTGTAACTAAAAGTTGTCTGTTCCATTGCCAGCACTGCAGTGCTTGAAATGTACCCTTGTACTGTGCAACTCTATTAATATGAAGCAAAATAAACTGGCTGTTTCAGAGCCAAGTCATGCTGCTGCTGCTGCTTCTGGTGAATTCTCCCTCATGTTGCTGAATGAAAGTGAGTGAATTGGCATTGGGGGAAGGGGAGGGAGAAGAAAAGGCTTTAGTTAAAAAGAAATAAAGTTCCTTTGTGTATTAATGAGAAAATCTTGCTTTTTAACAGTTTCTCCTCAGAAAATAATAGCTCTTTGTACAGACTGCAGGTTCCTTGCAGACTATAATATCTTATCAGTTAAAGGAAAGTTACATGTCAAGAGAAATGAGGGGAGGGGAAAGGCTCCGGATTGGTCAGTATGTAGTGGTTGCTGTTTATCTAACAATGAATCATCTACTTGTTGTAAGAAAAAAAGCACCATAACTGGGTGTTGTGTTGGTTAGGTAAGTTTTCATTAGTGTGTGACAGTCATTTTGGGAGTGTCGTTTAGCCCTGTCTTGCATAATGTGTCTTTGCTAATAACCAGGTCTGAATGTGGTACCTAAGAGCTTTCTATGAAAAATGAACCATTGACTGAAAGGTGAAAGAAAAGAGGATATCTCTTTGTCCATGTATACTTCAGTCCACTTCAGTGAAGCATACTGAGTGACAGTGAATTTGGTTTTAACAAGCTTTACAAAAACACAGCAGCAAAAACGAAAGGCAGCTTTGGACAAGGGGAAGCTTCTGTCCGTCTCCCTGCCTGCTAAGCACATTTGTAGCTGGGCTGTGTCTTTGATGCAGCTTCTCATAGCGAATAAAGGGCAGACAGCTGTTGATTGATCTCTGCACTACCTGCACGTTCTGCAGTAAACTGAGGGCCACGTGGCTCCCCAGGTCCCACCAGCTTTACCTCAAACTCAAATGTGTTTTTGCTTTGGTTTGACCTTCCCTGCAGTACAGTTCAGTTTCCTTTAGGGCTAAGCAGATGCACATCCAAATCATGCACGTGTACATAGTTAGCCAAATGGTTGCAGTGTTGCAAAAGCCTTTTCATTTTTTTTTTTTAAGCTACTTACCCTACCTATTGAATATTCAGTATTTTGCTTTATTTGTAAATAAGCTGTCATAATGAGGTAGTTTCCATGTATTTCCCTGTGAATTTCTACTTCATTTCCTTTATATTTATATATATATATATAAATATATGCAAAATATACATTTCCTTTTTTATTTTACATTACTTTTCTCTGCTTTTTAAAATTATCATTTATCTTTGTGGTGCTCTGATCAAATAACTGTAGTGTAGTGTAGAGCAGAGAGCTTTTTAGATGCTCTGAGTCTTCCCAACCTCTAGAAAGTAGTTTTCTGCCAATTTAAAGGTCAGAGTC
>JAOEHX010012221.1:1536-12721 GCA_025448015.1 Bolborhynchus lineola
AAGAAGTTCTTTAATGTAAGGGTGGTGAGGCACTGGAATGGGTTGCCCAGGGAAGTTGTGAATGCTCCATCGCTGGCGGTGTTTAAGGCTGGGTTGGACAGAGCTTTGGGTGGCATGGTTTAGTGTGAGATGTTCCTGCCCTTGGCAGGGGGGTTGGAACTGGATGATCTTAAGGTCTTTTCCAATCCTAACTATTCTATGATTCTATGATTGTTACTTATGTGTGGGGAGCTCGACTCCATATGCAAACAGAGCAGCTGACTGTGAGATGGAGAATCATAAATAAATCTAGAGGTACCTGTTACTCTTAATCACTTTGAGTACACCAGAACTTTTTGTAAAAATCAATGGTGGGCACCAACTTCAGACTGCACAAAATAAATGTTCCTGCAGGTGAAACATTGTGCAGGGGATGCAGGCTTGCCAGTCAATTCCTGTGTGACTCATCTTTCTTCTAGAAGCAATTTTCACAAAAACCTGGGCCTGATTCTGGCCAGGTTTGCTTTAAAAGGTCTGCTGGTCATCATTTAGTCAGCAGGTCAGGAGCCTTTTGGGACAGTCTGCTCTTTTTCTCCCTTGCTGAGCAGGTTGCCTGCAGTGGGACATGGATGTTCATGGGATGTCGCAGCATGAACAGTCTCCTATCAAATTACAGCCCTCAGTCCGCAGACCGAGTGTGATGGTTCAGTTACATCTTAATGTGTTTTCCATGCAAACTGTGGTATTTAACTTTGGGTACATCCTGAGGATCCTAACGGGACATAATTAGAAGGGCCATGCCTTGCCTGGGGGCCCACCACCCAGGAACTATGGGCAGGCTGCAGCCTTCCTCAGGGTAGTATTTCCAAGAATCTCTTTGATGTGATATACACCCGCAGAGGCACACAGCAAGAGTGCAGAGGCTCAGACACACTGCAATGTTTGTGCAAGTGGGCACAAGGATAGAAAGTCTCTTTGTTCCCTGCCCTCTCCTGCTCCCACACTCTAGTTTTCAAATGTGGGTGCTAGACTCTGATGGCACTTTTCAGCACCTACAATGATGTGATTGATGCACTTTAAGATCAAACTGGGTAGCTAGCTTGCCAGACTGAGATATTTTGTGCAGGGCCTCATGTTTAAAAATTCATCGGATGTTGAAAGTTTAAAATGGTTTCCAATGATCTGCACCTCAAGAAGCAGCCTGTAAGTGAGCACATTAGTTTCATTTCTTTCTATACTACCACCATTGAAAGCTTCTTGTCTAAATTTTATTAACTAGAAAATGGCAATAGCACTTTGATCATTTGCTCTATCATATGTGATATGCACAGTATCATGACACTGAGTAGTCTGAAGCCATTGTCTTGTTAGGATGCTATAGTTCACTCCAGCACCACCCTTTGCTGCATGAAAAACCAATCCTCAGCCACACATCAGAATTTTTTAATCTCAGTAGCCTGAAGTGAATGGTATTTTGTTTTTCTTTTACAGTAAGGTCAGAGGTTGTATAGCTGCTGTAGATTAAGAATTAACAACTAAGGCATTTGATGCTCAAAGAAAACAGCCTATTGGTGCAAACATCACAAAGGCCATGTCTTTACTCTCCAGCTTCCAAATATTTACTCTTAATAATCTTTCCATCACCATAATTTCAGACTTTATATTCCTGCCCTGTTCTAAAACATGATTCAGCCTCGCTTGGTAAGTCACCTTCATTGTTGTAAAGCTCTTACCCAATAGTTGTTTCGCTAATTATCATGTGTTAATTGATTCTAAATTAACTAAATAAGCCATTTTTTCTTAACATGGTGGGAGAGGGAAGTTATACTTCTTTACCTGTACTCTGTTGTTTCCTCACTAAACACGACTCCTGCTTATCTTTCACTGACAATAACTTTGGGTACCACTTTGCACCCAGAGACTCCAATGAGGGGAGAGCTGTGCCATACCCCTGTAATCGATACTGGGCGCTGTGCTTGAGGGGTGGGTGGAGAGCAAGTAGCATATGGGTGTAGGACACTTGTGGCTCAGATTGTCCTGGGGATGAACAGCCTGAAGAGAAGGGTATGGGAGGGAATGTGTTCCTGGGGAGCTCATGGGGATACTCAGCTTGAACATGGGGGCCACAGCTTCTCCTGAGCAAGATTTGGGCTATTATTCCTTAAGCAGGAGGAATCTTAAGACTGTAAATCCGTAACTTTTTGCTTTGCTAAGTTTCTTATTCAATTACCAGGTGCCATTTCCAGTGAAAATAAACTTGGCTTTGGGATAACAGTGAAAGATAATCAAAGCAACTCACTTATCCCACATCAAACCCTTCCCTTGCTCTGTCAATGTACTCTGGACAAGTTAGGCCTGATGCCACTCTAAGTGTTCCTGCTACCAAATACTGTTTTCTTTCACTGTCCCTCACTCCTTTTTTCACTAATAATAAGGTTTTTTTACTTGATCTCATTTAAGCATAGTATTGTTCTCCCATCAGTTCCACACATATGCAAAAAGAAACTGCAACGGAAATGCTGCTGGGGGAAAGCAGAGAGGAAAAGGCAGTATGAGGGTCCTGAGAACAAATTCATAAGGTGGCCTAAACAGATACACCCAGAGGAAGGGCAGATCACCCCTCATAAGTCACTCCCACCTAAAAGAGCTTGTGCAGCACTACTGTAAGTACAGTTAGAGAGGGCTGACGTAGGGGTTTGAGTGCAGAAGCTCTATGTCGCTTCGGGTTATAGTAGCAAGCTCTGGAGCACACACAGGACCATTACATTGCACAGCCCAGGTTTGCTGAGGTGCCTATAGGCCATTGGCTTACACAGTGCAACTGTCCTTCTCATAGAAACGAGTTTTAATATCTCTTTTTAACATATTTAGTCACAAACACTGATGCTGACCACACCGTAACACCAGTGATGACTGGCTGGCTGTAGAATAATAGTAATAAAAATGCTAATTACACTCATTTGCAAGGTGAACAAGGATCATGTAACACTCATGAAAAGGTCACCTTGTGAGGTAGCCGAGAATGAGGAATTCTGACCTTTAAGACTGAACATAGCCCTCTGAAAGCATTTGGTTTTGCTAGCTCTGAACACAGTCATTCAATAAATGGGCATTGGCTAAGGAAATTAAGAGATCCCAGGAATGAGACTGCTGCCTTTCTCCCAAAGAACCCCCCAGTTATCAAGAGAAGTGAGTGGTCTGGAAGAAAAATTGTTGATGTCTCTTCCCCGAAGGTACTTCAAACAGTAAACGAACACACAAGATCCCATGTTTATTTTCTTTTAAATATATTTTTGAAAATATTGTGTGATCCAAAATATGTGTTTTTCAATTCTGCGTGCCATAGCCCAGCCATGAGTGATGTATTTTATCCATATTCATAACAGTGTACAAACTTTCTATTCATAGCTCTCTCCACAGCATAAATTTTGGTGGGCATCCTGGAATTTCTTTCTGTGGCATATAGTAATCCTTTACCGGAGGGCTTGCTCCAAATCTATGTTTACATTCCTCTGACAGCTCACTTGAAATGTAAAGGAACAAGGTATGTAAGTCTTCCATTAAATAACTGACTGCATTTACATGTTTGGGGGAGGAAGGCACATAGCGTTCCTGCACTGGACTGGGTGCAGGAATGTCCAACCTTGTTTCCTCTCATAAATATTTCATAATAGAAAAGACCTTAAAAACATGCCAGTTTAAACTGTGGATTGACCCTTCCAACTCTAGGCACCGTAGCTAGGAGGGACTGAAATAAACACCACAAGTAAGCACTGCCTGCAGCAGCCAGTCATCTATGGAAACCACAGCCTCCTCTTTGGTCCTGAGGACCATCGTTTCATTCGGAGGCTATTCAAGGGAGGGCAGACTGAAATGAGGGGCGGTGGGTGGCAAGTGTCACACATCAAAGGTGCCAAGGAAGGTGAAAACAATCTGAAGAAAAACTTCCAAGTCTGGGATTGGGTTTTATTTTATTTCACCCAGTTCAAGCAAACAACATTTTTACTTATGTTGATGAAAGAATGTCTCAGCAGCTAGGAAAAAGCATTCCAAAACAGTAAATAGGAAAAATGCCCAGGCACAGTGTATATATCCAGCTACTGAAGTAAATGTGCTCCTGTTTGCTTACTAGAGTGCCAGGTTTACTCCAGCTTCTGTGATTCCAGCTATTCACATGGGGTTTCTTTAACCTTTTAATCATTATTCCTATCACCAGGGCTGTTCACTTGGCAACCCTCCTTTAAGCTGCCACCAAGCTGGGGCTGGCAGGCTACCAAAACATCCCCAGGAGAAAGAGCAGCACAGGAAGTCGGGAGTTTGTTATTCTGCAGGAATCCAAACCCGCAGCTTTCTCTGGTCACTCCTGTCCACCTTCCTTGGCAGTTGAGCTCAAATAAGATATCCTTCAACTGTCTTTGATATCCTTTAACTGAGGAGGCATGTTGTTTAGCCCCAGGAGAAAGGTAAAACACAGAGACTCTTTCTCCTCCACTACTTGCATTCCCGCACAGTAAAAAATCTCATGTTTCCCAGTTATGACTTTGGTGCTTCCCATAAGTGTTCCTTGAGAGGATCATATTTTTTTTCCTTTCCTCTCGACTGCTATCAAGACTACTCAGAGGCCTCTCTAAACTGACACGAGGAGTTTGTGCAAACTGAGCTAAAACAAAACTAGTACTAGTTTTGTTTCTGCTCACAAAACCTCTCAAAATCTGAGTGACTTCTTGTCCAGGACACTTAGTAGCTGATAACAAACGTAACAGCCTTACTTTAAATGAAGGAAAGTGTCATGGATGTTACGTGATTTACAGTGGCATAAAACTAGGGAAGCAGACGGACCCTAGTAGCTACAGTAAATGAGAGTTGCCACAATAGTTTGTAATAAAACCAAGTCTCTTCTCTGAGGAACAAAATTGCCTCTCCGCATCCTCAAATTAAGTTTGGATCTAAACTCTTTGTGAGCTAATTTCCTGTACAGTCCCCAATTCACAGTGTGGAAACCAGGGCATGTATATGTAAAGTAACTTGTCCTAATGTCACAGAGGAAGTCAAAGATAAATCCAGGAGTGGAAACAAACCAGACCATACTATAAATGTGCACAATTCCCACTAGAATCTAAAAGCGTATTTATTCAAGCCTAAATTTTACTCTTAATACTCCTGTGTCTTAAAACCAAAACTATGCTTTGTCCACCAGTAATTTCATAATCTGTCCATTATTGGGAAGATGTATGTATTCATTAGGCAATTGATACAGTTGCATTCCATGCCCCTGTGCAATTCTTTGCTGAATTATATTTATATACATCCTCTACCAACATGTTTCAGAAAAGTGCAGTAAGGACAAAACAATCTGAGGAGGAGAGACAGTTTCATTCAGATAATTCTTATTTAAAGTCATAGGTATTATCAAGCAGTTATCATTGCCAAAATGTTTTTGCATCTCTTGCTACAAAAGTCACTCTTCCGTGCGACACCCAACATGCCCAAGAAAAGTTCCTGGAGATATGAATCCTTTTCAGCACACTTTTGAAGTCCACTGACCTGGGGTTCATTTAAATGATGAAACAGATGACCAAACTGACATGTCCTTGCTGGAAATAACCTGACCCCCTCCTTCCAGTACTTAGAGCACTCTTATCAAAAACAGGTTCAGAAAGTCAGGTGGCACACAGTGAGAATAATGAGTTCTGAACTTCCAGGGTTTTATAAACTGACTTGACATTAGGGTATACATCTTCCAGTGTAGGTAGTAGTTTATAGAGAAGCCTAATGGGATTTCAAAGATATTAGTACTTTGTTCATATAGATACAGACAAGTACCTCAGAGGTTAATATCTGTGCCTACCAGTGTAGTCAGAGTGTACTGCAGAACTGTAAACATATATAATCTTTATCAAAAATGTAGCTAAGTAACTCTCTCACTCTCCTTCTCAAATATTGATGAAAACATGATCAACATGTACTGGTACTCTTCCATAGCAGCTCATGCATCCCAGGCCAACTTTTACATTGGAGCTCCCAAGACACTTGAAGCATGTCCCTAGGGTTGGCAGGCTGAGATTAACTTGCAAATTTCTAATGATGGAGGTGCAAATATTGACATCTTAACATCTCAAACAATAGGATTTCCTTGGAGAATTTCCATTGTGTTTAGCTGGTAGACTGTAAAATCTATCAGCAGTCCTCCACCAAACAGTTCCAGAAAACCATTGCAAATGGGAAGAACCACAGAATTGGGCTATGGTGTGTCACTGTGTCATGGTTGCGTAACCTAAATGGAGAAGTTGAGAGACATTTCCTAAATTACCAGGACATTTCTAAGCATATTCCTGTAGGTTTCAGTATACTTTCCACCACACCACCAGCCTCATGCTGTTAGCTCCTTGGAAGTAGGATATAGAGCCCTGTTATTCTAAAATATTCCTCTAGCGCAGGGCTCATCTTATATACCTTGAGATTGCCTGCATCACCATTAAGGCTCATTGGAACTGCACTTCAAGCCCCTCTGCAACTCCTGTGCTCCAGAAACCAAGTAAAGGGTCTGCCATTTCCCACACTCAGGAAAAGATCCACACTGGATGTTACTGCCTCTGCATCATATGACAAACAGTGACAAAGCTGAATCAGAGTTTACACACTGAAAAGCAGCAAATCAGATAGCCCCAATGAGATTAAAATGGGCAAAATAAGAAGTTTAAATCATCTATACAAGCCCTTAAAGTTATTCCTCTATTGTCACATTCTGGAGGAAACAAAATCTCTTTGAAAAGTACTATGTTCCTCCAAAGCAGCAGTGACAGCTCTTTACAACCAAGCATTTAATGTAAGTTGGAGAGCTGTTTAAAGTCTTTGAAAAAAGGAATTTTCATTCTTTTTTACCAGAGTGGAAAGTTACTTCACAAGTTTCAAAATACTTGCAAATTTATCTAGGTTTGAAAAAAACAAAACAGTATGTAATACGTATAAAGCCTCAAATTCCTTGGGGCTTGTTTATTTCCAAGTTAAGCAACCAAAGCATTTGACAGTTACCAGAAAGAGGGTGCTTTTGTGCTGGTAACATCAAATACAGTTTACCATTGTCTGTGGAACAATTTTCTGTCAAGAAGTCCTTTTGGCTGAGCACTGGGTAGCAACAGACTTTTGCTATTAAATACAGTCCTTTTTAACACCAACAACCCAGTGGCAGAATGTGAACCACTTCCATTTGGTAATCCATGGTGATTTATTACTTTCTGTGAAGCCAGCAAACATCTCTCATTTCCAGTTTCCACAGGTATCTCATAAAAAAACCAACAACCTCTTCAATTCAGAAAACAATTAATGGAGTAAATATCCCAGAAACATCCTTGGTTTGGTATATTTCATCTTTTGTTACATATATTTCAGACCAAATTTTTCTTGTGTTCATGTACATTCAATATTTAGGGGTGTATAGTTCCCTGTGAGCCACTGGGAAAAGACAAAGTGGTCCACAGAGGGTTTAGTGCCTGGATGTCAGATTATTGGTTGTGCACTGGCTGATAGCTAAGCAGTATCAGGTTTTTTGTATTAGTGTTGTCCATTGCTATCACTATCACTCCGTTATCACTTATGCTTCGTTCCTAAGGTCCATTGTCAGATGCTATTGGCAAATATAGAATGAAAAAAAGTAAGCAAATTGTATATTTTATGTTTTAAAAGCTTCACTAGAGACAGGAGTTAAGCAGATGAGCATCATACAAAAACCATCAGCTGTGGGTGAATGAGGTTTGGAGTTATTTTTTGTACCTTGAACTAACGACAGCTGGATACATCCACAGAAGCAAAGCTGTACATTCAGATGAATAAAATTTGTGAGATTTCAATGGGACCTTGAAACATTCAGTGCTTCAGAGGCATGGATGGTACATGTTATGTTCCTTTGAAAAAGTCATGTTGGTATCAGAAGTCAATGCAGTGCAGAATCCATGAAAGAATAATTTCAGCTCCTGGAAAAGCTTGTAATAATATCCAACTCACTATTTCTGCTGTAGGTTTTCTTTTATAGAAAGTGTGTAAGAAAAGAAAGTTTCAAACAGCCCA
The DNA here is from genome assembly GCA_025448015.1 of Bolborhynchus lineola. NCBI lineage: Eukaryota > Metazoa > Chordata > Aves > Psittaciformes > Psittacidae > Bolborhynchus > Bolborhynchus lineola. Next base: position 9,580 of record JAOEHX010012221.1, read on the forward strand.
TATATTTGGGCAGTAAGTGATGTCTTGCAACTGAATTTGTTGAAGCATTTGGCTCCTGGCTAGATTACAGCTAGCCTTCACCAGTTTATTGAGTGTTGATGAATGTAGAAGGTGTGAAGGCTGAGTTGAGAAAACACCACTTTGTTACCCACTTTTTCCTGTGTATCCTTCTGGAACATTGTGCCAAAACACTGTGCACTCCATCTATAGTGCTGGCATCAGCTCCCAGAGCATCACTGTATTTCCTTTGGAATGTTACAGTCTGTGTGTTAACTGAACAGCAAATGAAGCATATTAATGAAAACAACAACAGAAGCAAAACCATATTGCAGCCTGCTTCAAGTGATTTCTCATCACTTCCAACACTTGCAGACCATCTTCAGGCCTGCAGGACATTGGCGCCAACAGACCCTCACTCTGCCAGGCAGCTTCCTTGCAGACACACTCAGCATCAAAAGTCTTGTCAATTATTCCTAAATAGACTCATCCTTCTTCGAGCAGGAGGACTGAGGTCAGGGCTAAAGTATCGAGTCTCCCATTACACTGTACTTTGTAGAAGCTTGCTGGCTGCCACACCTCTCTGGCATCAGCAAGTGAAAGAATAATTCATTCTTTGTGCCCCGTATTATTATTTACTTGACAAGAATGCAGCAGCTCTTTTCAGGAGACCATGGGTCATCTGAAGAATCATGCCCACAAACTCCAGTAGAGCACCTCCAAAAAGACAGCCAGGAGCCATCCCCTTGGGATTCAGCCAGTTCTCTTGTTCCACAATCTGAATTGCTTCTTTCAGATGCTACTGGGGAGAAGAGTTAAATATCAGCTTTGAATGCTGCTTTTCAAAGACAGCCACGTCATTACTCATTTTAAAATAAACAACTCTTGCACTGCACAGTAGAATGAGCTAGGTGTTTCTTGTGCTATCTATAAATTGGTGGTTTTGTCTGTCTTCTCTGGTTTCTTTATTTCCTATGGATAAAGGTCAGTAAAATAGGAACAAACACGATTTATTGGGGTACCTTTATGGCAAAATCAGTTTCCAGCACTTAAATCACATAATGGTTTTATCACTTCCTTTTATTTCAGCAACATTTGACACGGTCACACCTCAGTTAAGATGAGGAAGATATGATGAGATATAATCTCCACACATTTGTGTTCCACTGGCTTTACATTTTCAGACCAACTACTTTCTTCCTCTTCCCTCATAGTTCTATTTTATTTTTCCCTGTTTTCTTTCTTCTTGCTCTATTTAAAGTTTTCTTCTTCCCTCCCTCTTAATGATTTTTTGCAAAATTTTGCTCTCATGCAGAATCCTCAACCAAGATATCTTAGAATAGTCATGTTTTATGAGGAAGAAGACAAGAAATGACAGTGAAGGCATATCTCTAATAACCAATTCAACTGTGAGAAGTTTGAATATACATAGATCTTTTCATAGTTCATCCAGACCAATCCTAAGAGATGGCAAAAAGAGGAGCTTCTGCAGACACCATTACTGGTGGTATTAATGATCTCATCTCCTCTGACGTAGGAAACACAACAGCCAGTGGTCAAGGTGGCTGGGCATAAGGAATGTACTGTAATTTTTAAACAGAACATGACTAAATGACCACACAGACACTGCTGAGGGGAAAAAAAAGAAAAATGCACTTTTGTTTAGTTTTTGCACTTATGTTGGGGAAAGTGCTGGTTTTGTATGTTGCTGTTAAGAGAGACAAAGTATTCCTGTGCTTTGTGATACTTTCAGTGTGATTTCAAAGTGAGTGATAGGAACTGTGTGGCAGTGGTTCATGGCCTGAAGTTTGTTTTATTCCAAGACAGCCTGTAAAGCATTAGGAGGACCATCAGAGCACATACCCTGCTGCCTTCTTCAGATAAGAACCATACATCTACCAGGACAAACCAGTGGTATATTTGATTCATTTCATGCAAGAAAGAATAAGTGAGAGCAGATTTAAATGTAGAATTATACTGAGTTAACCTATGACATTATCATAGAATCATGAATGGTTTGGGTTGGAAAAAACCTTAAAGATCATTCAGTTCCAACCCCCCCCTGCCATGGGCAGGGACACCTCCCACTAGGCAAGGAAGCTCAAAGCTCCAGTGGCCTTGAACAATTCCAGGTATGGGGCAGCCACAGCTTCTCCGGACAACCTGTTCCAATGTCTCACCACCCTCATAGTGAAGAATTTCTACCTAAAATCTAATCTAAATCTCCCCTATTTCAGTTTAAAACCATTGCCCCTTGTCTTGTCATTACATGCCCTCAGAAAAAGTCCCTCTTTAGATTTCCTGTAGGCCCTCTTCAGGTATTGAGAAGATGCTATAAGGTCTCCCTGGAGCCTTCTCTTCTCCACCTCTCTGTTCTTTTTGTTTTAGAAGCAACACATGTCATGTCTGGATCATGGAAAAAAACACAGTGCTGATATAAGATGCAAGAAAAGGAACTCTCCAGGCTCCGTGTTTTTCATGTGGAGATTCACTGCATGATGGTAAAGGATCATTTCAGCCCATCAATCGGCCGACTGTTGTAGTATTTGTCGTTGTGGTGCTTATTTGTTTTGCTAAAGGAAATGCTTCAGCCAGGAGCTTGCACACAGCCTGGCACAAAATGGAATGTGCCCACATTCCTGACAATGATGGTTTACTTAGCTGTGTGGGGGAGGCTGTTTTCAGCTGGCTGTTCAGAGCTCCCATTTTTTTTCCTGAAAAAAGGGGAAACATAATACCATGGAGAATCATGGACTTGAGTTGCCTGATTTCACCACCAGACCTAAATTCTTCCAAAACAAAATACCTCAAAACATCCAGTGGGCAATAAGGTGTGCATTTATGCACCTCTGTGGCAGGCTGTGTGATGGTTTTTCATGATGACTTTCAGCCTGCTCAGTGTTACAAACCAGGCACAGTAGCCTTAGCTACCTATTGGTCTCCAGGCTGCTGCTGTGGCATAAACTTTTTCTCCAAAATATTTGCTTTACATTGTGTAAGAGTTTTGTACTTTACGTATTAACCCCCTAAATGATTGGCTGAGAATATTTTCAGGTCATTTTAGGAGATGTGAAGTGCAGAAGGCTAGGATGGCTCAGTTGGAAGCAGAGGGAGAATATGGCTAAGGTTTATACAATGAGGAAGG
>JAOEHX010012221.1:12821-23968 GCA_025448015.1 Bolborhynchus lineola
TGTGAAGTGCAGAAGGCTAGGATGGCTCAGTTGGAAGCAGAGGGAGAATATGGCTAAGGTTTATACAATGAGGAAGGCAGTGGAGAAGGTAAGGGAGGAGGTGTTCAACCGAATTCTTCACTAGTAGAGCAGGCTCAGTTTAAAACAGTTAAAACCCACTCCAGGAGCAGGCAGTGCACTTCTGAAACATGCTGCCACAGGATCTGCAGTGAGGAGTCTGAGCAAACCTCCAGGTCCAGAACAGGATTAGATAAGATAAAGTAAAATAGGTCCAAAAAAAGACATCATTTGGAATGGGGAGGATGTTTTCCATGCCATCCTCAATCCAACAGTTATTTTTAGACAGCTTTTAACGGCAATGGAGAAAATTTAATCTCCCTAGAATGCCTTCTACAGAACAAGGAAGGGGGGATCCTGTCACTCCCCAGTGGCTCCCTAGTGAGATCAAGGAGGCTGGCTCATTTAGGCTGAAGATAGCTTTAGCTTAAGCCTGTCCCCACATAAAGAATATTTATCTTAATAAGTCCATGACAACAGTAAAAAATCCATATAATAGAAACAAAGAAACCAATCTTTTGAGCTATTTTTAAAGCAAATGAATGTGCAAAACCCGAACAAAACCTAAGTATCAAATTTTAATCCTGCCATGTCAGCTATCCACTGACAAAGGCCAGGTTCAGCCACAGTGGCTCAGCTTCATAATTGTCCCCCTGTGGCAATGGGATCTGAGAAAATTGCATGACTTCAGCAAAAAATGGCCAGCATCTTGAGCCAGGTTCCGTGTACTTTTGACTGCTGGGGACAGCACTGCTAGTCTTGCTTCAGCTCATGAATGAAAGCTAAGTGGATCATATGAGAGCTAAGTGGATCTTATTTTTTACATCAGTGTTAGGAATGAGATTATAGCCTTTGACTCAGAAATTCCTTCCAACATTCATTTTGATCCATTTCTTTGAATTCATTGGGATAACTGCTTCATCAATCAGTCATTGCTTTTCCCACTAAACCCATGCCACAAGTTACTTTGATATATTCCCTTTTAGTTTATCTTTGTTCACAATAACCCCAAATTCCTTGACAAATGGCAATCCATGTGTAAACTGTCTGAAAGATAACCTCTTACTGGAAAATGTACCATACATAATTATGACTCAGTCTGGGAACAACAGAAAACGCCTCAGTGTTTTGGTTTCTTAGCTCCACTGTGTAAAGTTCATCAGCCTTGGTAATCCAGCGTAATAACACAGACTGTCCCATTTCAAGTTTTCTTTGCACCATTCTTTGCACTAAAAGTGACAAATTCATTGGCATTCCTATGCTTCTGTACCAACTTTTGGATCCCCAAGCCTCAACTGACCTCTAATTAACAAAATTTATCACCTTGAGAGGAATCCTCTTTCTAGCCTCTACCCCTGGCTGCAAAGTGTGAAATGGGTACCTATATAAAAATACACACCTATAATATAATATTTATAAGAATATGCACACATAATATAACAATGCGTAACAATGGTCTGTGGCTGTAACTTCCCTTTTCCACCCCTTATCCACACCACATGGATGTGGACTTTCCTTGGTGATGGTTACTGTTAGGTAGAAAAGAATGATAGAAAACACCTTTACTGATGGGGTCTGCCTACTGGGTCCCATAAGAGAACAAATCTTCACCCTCTCTCTGTGCAGAAACAGGTGTTTTGGGACTCCTTTTCTTCCTAGGAAAGATTTTTCATGTGGAAGAACACTTTCTACATTTACTTCAATCTTACTCTCACTGAGCTGTAGTGTGCAAAGTAGCCTATTGACTTTCTGCTTCATGCCTTGCTGTGAATTCAAGAGTAGCATGGATTGCTTGATAGTGCTGGGATTGATCGATACAATGAGATTTACCAAGTTTACAGTTCTACAAAGTCTGTCACACAGGCTAACAGGAAGAATGAAACAGTGCATGAAATGAAATGAAAGACATTCTCTTGACTACTGTAGCTATAAATGACTTTTCATTGAAACATCACAAAAAGTCATCCAGGAAAGAACCAGAAGTCAAATTAGTCATCAGCCTGGTAAAGCTGTCTGTATTAAGACCTCTTTGTATGTTTCAACAATGTACACCTTTAGTTTATAATAACAGTCACCAGTAACCAAGACAAATATGACTGATGCTGACATAGTGTAAGTGTAAAGGAAACAACAAAACATATGAGGAAATACCTCAAAGACAAACACAACTGTCCAGTAGCCACCTCTCGCTCTATAGCAACCCTTTCTTTTTCTGTTCCCGTTTTGCTTTGCTTCACCATCCCAAATGACATTCTGGATTTCTTTCATTTAATTTTATTTAATTTAAGCTATTTGTTTAATGGCTTGCTTTTGCTTCATTTTTAGAAACCTAAATGGACCTGTATTAGCATAAGCCTCAGTCTGATCATTCATTTTACCTGCAGGAATTCCTTGGGCTGTACAAACAGTTTTGTTTCAGACAGCTTGCTCCCAGAGTATAGGGCTTCTTGACAACAGGGAACTCAATTAATACAGGGAACTCAATTAATAATTGCACATAGTCTGTGGACATGCACCATCTCGGGCTGTAGCTGCACCAGCTGAAGAGGTTACTGAAGCAGCACCATGTCCCCATCCAGCTGTCACCTTTTCTCTGCGGCCCCTAACCAATATCCACTTAAAACCGACAAGTCCATTTTAAGAATTTAATGAAGGGACCACTGACACGGCAGCTTATTTTGACTGAAACAAGTTATGGGAAGTCAGATGAGGAGCCTTGTCAGCAGATCAGAGGTGACGACAGCTTCCAGTAGCAGAGTGGGAAGGAGGCCTAGAGCACTGACAGTTTCATTGGCACAGCTGCATCTGAGAAAGAGTATGCACCCACAGACTGCCACAAATGCCAGCTGCAAGGGAAGAGATGAGAAACCCAGAAGAAATGCCATGTAGGCATGTCAATGCACATGCAGTTCAATGAAAAACATCTTGGGATTCCAGTGAACTTATTCCACTTAAGACAGTGTGAGCTTTGATATTTATGGCAGTGACAGAAATAATTCTGGGTTGTCAGGATGACTTGAACTGCATTAAATGAAAGGACAGTTTATCATGCATCATAAGGCGAATGTCAACTTGCTAGGCCACATAAGAAAATCATGTGTCTGAGCCCTACATTCTTACTTGTGCACCTAAAGAAATAGATCGAATTTCATCAGCACTGGGAATCCAGGCATCTCCTGTTGACTTTGTCAGTCCAAAGGCAACTGCAAGGTACCTAAATTTTGGGAAAATAAAACTATGTATATCCTTGCATGAGGGCCAAGAAAGCTACTTTTAAGTACATTTGTGTTGATCTGCGCAACTGAATACAAGGAAATAAAGCCTATTTGGAAAGGCAAACTTTAAAATTGCCTCACTTATTTTAAAATACAACAAAAACTCCAAGAATACTCTGACAGACTAGATTTTACAGCAGCACAATTATAGCATTTTGGATGAGTGTGCAAGATCTTAGCCTGGTGTAGTCATAATAACATTTCTTCTAGGTATATTTTCTTTTATGTTGGAACAGAAACCTGATATTCTGTCAAATGCAATTCAATCTCTAATTTCTAAATGTAAAACATGTGTTGATCACTTCAGCAGCTGTTATCTTTCAGATGCATGTAAGATCTTTCAGCTTTTATGTTAAACGTAGAAGAAACTACTGACATAGCCAACAGCAATCTCTGAATAATACAATAACATTTAGCATCTTCATTGACTTTACTGAATCTTTCACAGTGTGTTTAGATGTGGAACTGCCCCACGGTAAGGGATGGAAAGCTTTATAGTGGCTGTATGCTTTCTACTCAGATGTTTCATGAGAGTCAAGCAGAGCAATTACTTTCAAAACTGGTGGTTTCTAGATTTGTCTGTGCTTGGTATCAGTCACCTTGTCCAAGTTCAGGTTGAGATTGATGTGGCAGCTGTAAAAATGACATGGAGCATGTTGCAGTGAGTATAATGCAACCAGTCCACACTTCAAAGTAGTGAGGGATCTTGATCTCTCAAGAAACAGAGAGGAAAAGAGACAGGGAAAGGGGAGATACAAAAAAATAAGTAAACACTCTGCATATACCGGCACATGCTTAGTCTTTAACATTACATCAAGACTCATGTATAATATACCATAGCATATTCATTGTTAAAAGCAAAGTTGTAGATATTACAGTATCTCACTCTCCAGTCCTCTGTTCCTAATCTTTTCCCATATGTTAGGGAAGTCAAGAGTGAAGAAACAGATCTGCTGTGCTCAAAGTTCATACACCAAGAACCTGAATATAATAGGAGGGAAAGGAAGCTGTGAATCACTTTTATCACTTCCTCAGACCCAGATCAGCCAGTGTCTCAAAGTGTCTGGGAACAGGAGGCAGCAGTAACCTGTCTTTCTTCATTTATGCTGCCTGCAGAGGCCTCATGGGAAAAGCTGGAAGGAACTAAGATGCTGTGGCCCTGCCCAGACAAATAGTGCTCTGATATTGGCCAGGTCCTCCTGGCCCCTATGCTCAAACCTGATCTCCCTTCATTTGGTGTATGACAACATCAGGCAATCAAACCCCATCTGAAAGTCTGATCAGCCTAATATACTTTCATTCAACCCAGAATTCAACCTAACCATTTTTGTAAAATTCGCGTTTTATTGGTTCCCACTCCACCAAATATTGTGTATGTGTACATATGTATATATACTTGCAAAACATAAAATTTTGCTTCATTTTTTTGATGCCAAGATATGACTCTTGTCATTTTTAAAAAAAAATTATCATTTAATTTCTGACTATGTAAGCATTTAGGCTGGGTTCATAGGTGAAATTATGGAATGGTCCAGCCTAATTACTTTGAAAATTCCTAATTTCTAAATGTGATCCCTCCTGGCATTTCCTCAGCTCTTTCAGAACCTGCCAGCTCTTCCATATTTTGTCCATCAGATTTTTCAACCCTAATGGAATGTCTCAATCTAATACTGGTCTGCTTCTCCCATCTGATCTAGTAGATGGTTTTGGAGCACTTCTACTAGTGAAGTATCACCACCACAAAAAGTGTTTCGACCTTCTTTCCTCAGATCATATTCAGCTCCATCCTTCTCTTTCCACTGAACTGCAAGAAAAGCTCTGAGAGGATGAGGCTTAATGTGAGAGGATCAGACTCAGTTCCATCCTCTTCTGGAAGCCCTTTATATGTCCCAGGCATTTAGAGGTGACAAATCCCAGGCAATATACTACACTTTGATGATTTGGATCATAAACTGCAGTGAATAACCACATTTGTCAGGTCAGAGAGAGAGAACTAATGAATTTACAGACTCCTGGGTTGGATCTGGGATTGCCAGGGAAGCATCTCAGTTGCCATAATTCTTGACTGCTTGACTGTCACATCGAGGGTTTATCTCTGGGAAAGGAACTCCTCTTCCTTGGCTCACAGCTCTTCTAGGCTCTGCCCCGTAGATATTACTGTTTACCATAAACTGTCTGAGAACTTCTCATACTCATGAAGTTTAATGATTATCCAGGAGGCAAGAACTGTTCTTACAGGCAAGGGAAAGGAATTAAGCAGCACATTCTTCTCTTCTGAGGTCCTGTTTCTGCTAGCCCCCATGCTGTTACAGAAAGGTCACCATGGCTGTAATCTGTGAGTTTAGCACAACACAGACAGTTGGAGATGGAAGAGAGCTCAGGGTAATGAATTCTGATTAAAAAGTCATCAACTGCCTGCAGTTTGAAGACTGAGAAGTGGAATTTTAGATAATATTTCCTCTGGTTTATTTATAACCACATTGGCTTTTGTGGATCCAGATGCGAAGGATTTAGATCTCTCTACATATTGTGAAAGGTGGGTAGGATTCTTACCTTTCCAGCAGTAGAGTTGAGTAAGACAACCAAAAGAGTAAAGGTGTAGTGTAATACTGAAAACCACATCCTGATAGTCTTCTGGGGGTCCCATTGATTCACATCAGTCTAAGTGCTTTTTTAAAGTTTGACCCTGAAACCTTAAGTCTCAGACTCTGCAGGGCTATTTCATCTGGCTGCAGAGGAACGTCTAATCCTAGGCTTTATAATAACAGTAAATGCAGTGTCATTCAGCAGCTTACTGTCAATTTAAACATGAAATTTACCATGTGGGGTAGAAGCATTTATTTCTTCTGTTTTTCCTCTCTGCATGTACTGTTACACTTCTGAGAGCAAAAGATTCATCGCTATCTCCCTCCAATGGTAAACCCTGGTAATTTATTTTTCAGAAATAAAAAGATATTCTAAGGTATTACAGCCCCCATTATTTACAGAGGTTTTTCCAGTCGAGTGAGTAGCGGGAGAGTCTCTTCTTAAGAGACAATTTTTAAAGTCAAATACTGATTAGAACATGCTGTTACTTCTAAAGAACAATTCTTATTTATTATGTAGGTATTTATTTATATATAATAAAATCACAGGATTCAGATGGAGGGGCATTCAGGCTGACTGGGGGATCAGATCTTTATTCCAACCTCCTGTTCAAGGCAGGGACAGCTGCATGGTCAAACCAGACTGCTTAGGGCTATTCCACTCAGCTGTGGAAAACACCCGAGGAGCCCAATTGTCCTCAGCATGATAAACTTTTCACGCCCAGCCTGAACCTCTCATTTCCACTCACACTTCTTGCCCCTCAGCCTCGATCATGCAGCACAGTGAAGACTCTGGCTGCGTCTTCTTGACCATTTCCCAGTGGGTGCTGTGAGCCCTCCAGCACAATTTTTTCCCCAGGCTGAACCAGCCCTGTCCCTTGACCTCCCCACATGGGAAGAGTGCTCTGGCCTGACCACTTCAGAGCCCTCAGCTGAGCTTGCTCCAGTCTGTCTATGTCTCCCATGCAAAAGTCCCAGTTGAAGGCATCACCTATGCATGGTCTGACATGAGCTGAGCTGGGAGATCATGTAATCTAGTGTCTGTGCTTCTATTAATATAATGAAATATCAAGCCTGAAAAGACCTCATCAAGTTTCTACCATGCTAACATGAGTGGTTGGATGTCTCTCTCCTTCCAAAATCTGGATGAAAACAGCTGACAGCAGGGCCCTACTCATGACCAGAGGGTAGGGAAGAGTTGCCTCTTCAGCTCTACCTCAGGGAGAAGTACTTGCATGGCAGCTGTGGTCTTTTACAGGACATTTTCTTTCAGGGCGTGAAGAGGGGCTGGGATAGAACAGAAACTTTCACTCCGAGCGCGTAACTTTTACTGAAAACGTGGAAAATATGAACACAGCTCAGCCGAGAACACAGATCACACAAGTCAAGGTCAGGTCTTGCTGTGGTTTCACTGTTTCCCAGTAGTAGCTGCAAGAATTTCCATGCTTTTCTGATCTGAATTTCATTCGGAAAGTATGTAAATGGCTATTTTCATTGCTTGTACCGGCTTAGTCAGAAACTCATGCTGAGGAAGATGGGCATTTGCCAGAATTTTCACAAGTATTCAAGCCATCATAGTTCACTCAAGAGATGAGAAAAAAGAGATTTGACAGTGTAGCTGAGTGGCAGAGCTACTGGTGTGACAATTCACCATGTGGCACCGGGAGGCCTGCATGAGGTAGAAAAGCCATGCTATTGAACTCCAAATCATCCTTATTACCAGTGGTAAATTTTGCTCTCCCTTCTGATACCCTATTCTCCTCATGCCTTGCTGCAATTTAGTCAGTAATATGCTAATCTAGTAAATAATAAACCACCAAGAATAGCACAATTCAAATGTTGAAATTCTTGCTAAAAAAAAAAAAAGTCAGCATTTAAGTGTATTCAGATTGTACAGATAGATTCAGGCTATGCTCATATAGATTTTGAAGCTTATCTCAGGGATTTAAATGGTGTGCTTCATACATGTGTATGCATGCATAATATAAGACATGGAATAAAAAATGAAATGTAACTTATTCACAAAATCTGATTCAATAAATTAACTTTTCAGAATCACCTCTGAGAATTACAAGTCTTGGTCACAGACAATGTCAGTGATACCGAAGCATCACTTCAGTTGTCTCTAGTGAAGAGCCATCATCTGTGAGAAACCTGAACATCATCAAATCTCAAAATTTAAATTTGCAGAAACAAAGAGAGAAAAGAAAAAACACTGCAAGCAGGTGCCCATGGTGGAATATAAATGAGGATTTGCTTCTCCCCCAACCCTCACCAGGCAGCAGGCAGCAAGCAGCAAGCAGCAAGCAGCACACAGCACACTCAAGGTTTTATCAATACAACTGAAGAATCAGGTCATTTTGCAGAAGACTTCTGTGCATCTTAAACACATGTGGAATCAAACTTTGAAACTTGGCTTTTTCTGTTTATTTGTCAAAAGAAGGCTAAAATATTTATTTGCTGTACCTTTATTTAATTCCCTTAGTACCTGCAATTTGTGGAGGTTAGGATCCTGGTGGAAGCCATCAGCAAACGAGCCATGCCTGGTGTGAGGTGCTTGAGGCTTTCCTCAATACCCATCACAGGAGCTACTGAACTGTAATATGAAAGCATGGGAGGTGGATCCTTTTCCTTTGCTCCCTAAAATGTTTATTTCCTCTTGACAAAGGAGCAAATATGTCTTGTGATTGCTCCATACTATGGTCTTCTATGAGATGATCCAAGATGGTACCTCTGGGAGCACAACACTGATGTGTCAATAACAGGCAAGACAAGCCCTGTATCTACTTCATGCAGCTGTATTGCTCAGGGCTGAATACGAAGGATGTAATATGCTTTGTATTTCAGAGGCTGGTTCTCTTACTATCTCTTTTTAATGTCTTTATTCCATTGATATTATTGATTGCTCCATTTCCTTCTGCTTCTTTCTATGACAAGTCAAAGCCCTAAAAGAGAAATAAGCCAAATCTAAAGGATGCCTTATTTAAAATTGTTGTGGTACAAAGATCTATCTCCTAATGTTTCACTGTAGAGTGTTATTGCTCAAAAGACTTCACACATCAAAATTGCATTATTTTTCAGATACAGATGCATACACTGAATTCAGGTACAAGCCAGTATGTTAAAGCTAAAAAAAAAATAGAAATTGAAAGGATGAAATATTAATTTATCATCAAGCCCTTGTGTAATGTTAACCCTTTAAGAAAATATTATTTTTACCATCATTCCTTACCATTACAAATGGTAAATTTTAAAGAAATAATATGGTAAATGTCCATTATTTTGTCATTAATCTGAGGAACTGTGTGAGAAAGTGTTTACCCCAGATAAAAACTTTTTTGCGGGTTGGGTTCCATACACTGTAGAAAAGAAGCATAGCTTTCTAAAGGACAAACAGGAATATGACATTTTCAGGTGAAAAGGTACATACAACATTCAAGCTGGGAACAATACTTTCTAGTGCTATGGTGTTTTCCTTTATGCCTTGTGGTTTGAATTGCTTCATAACAACTTCCCTAGCAAATTTTCACACTCAACAACCTAGATTTCATAAAAGTAAAAAATATGGTGATGGTTAAAGAAGAACATAATGGATTCTTGGCAAGAGCACTTAGTCTCTAACTTTAAAATGCTACTAGTGAACGCATGTTGATAATTTGTTATAAGGTAATCTGGAGACATGTACTTCTTTGATAACTTTCAATGACAAACAGTAGGGATTGCATTTCTAACCAAACAATGCCAAGGATATATTTTCTCAATTATGTAAAACTTGCTAAATGGGCATGTGGCCAATCACTGTGTTACATTCTCATCTGTACTCCAATGTCTTTTTCCTCAATCACTTCAGTTCCTAAATATTGCTTGAATTTTATTGGCTCTGGCCTGAGATGCTGTCTGATGAGTCTGAGTACATTTCAGCACAATAGAATTCCAACATTTTTAAGAAATAGATTCAATGTACAATTTATAGTTAAGACATGATACATTCACATAAATACTTTATAAAGCGTTTTTCCAAAGAAACAGAGAAAATAAGAGAAGAATGTAAAGAAAATGGCATGCTAAGCAAGCAGTGAAAAGTTTGTCCAAGTCCTTCCATGGGCGGCTTTGAAACACATTATAGCACATAGTGTTCTCTATGGCAGGATCCCTCAGACATACAAGAGAGCAAATATTTATTTCATAAATTTGGACCCTGTGGTGGAACATGAATATTTTGCGTGTTGCCTGTAGCTCATTATCTCAGATCCAGTGTTATATTTCTCAGAAGTCAATCACCTAAGGTGCACTTTGTACTAACACCGAAGGTAGGCAAGGAAAAATAAGGCTTTGCATTTTGACGATAATTCAGATGTAAGTATAGGTATATCCACCAGCAGCAAGCTAGAGAGCTGCAAGTACCTTGACCACAAGCCAATCCCATCAGTATTGTACTGTTTATGGGCCATTCCTCACATTCACAGACAGCCCTGGATTCGACTGTGTCTGGGCAGTCCAAGAGACCTGGGTGTTCATGACAAAAGAGAGGGTGGTTTTCCACAGCTGGGACAAGAAGGACTCGAGTGGGTACTCGTGAATGGGAAGATAGCTGAACAAGCTTCTGCTACTGGGAGGAGGTAACTCCCAGTCACTTGTGAGCTGTCTGCAGAGAAAGAGTTAGGTGCACATCTTTCAGGGAAGACAGAAATCTTGGCAGGGACCACACTAATTTCCCTACTGAAACATCTGATATTTGAGGCGCCACCTGGAAGTCTCAACTGACAGGCATAAAGGGTTTGTAATGTTATATGTCTGCAGAGATATTTCCACACTGTGATCAAGTGCAATCTCTAACAAATATTTGAGATGCATAGGAGTGCACCACGTCTAATGCCATGTAACCCTAATTAATTTACTCTTCTTTTTTTCTGGTAATTAGAGACAATTCTCCACCCACAGCACAACACTTTGAACCATCCCTTTGCAGTATTAGGTAACTGAAAAATATTCACTCTGTGACCACAGGAAGCATCTACTTTATAAGCTGAAACAAAAGACCCCTTAATCTTAGAAAAAAGTTATTCAACCCATTTTAAACACAAGTGTGCTTTAGAATCTTAAAAAATGTATGGCATGAGCTACATAAACTGACTGCAAAAAAACTGACAATACCTGTGTGATGGGTTCAGCAGTAGCAGTCATTTTTTCTCCTTCTCAGTAGCTGGTGCAGCACTGTGTTTTTGACTTT
>JAOEHX010012222.1:10958-21607 GCA_025448015.1 Bolborhynchus lineola
GTGAGACAGTGTCAAATGCTTTGCACAAGTCCAGGTAGATGACATCAACTGCTCTACCCCTGTCCATCAGTTCCATAACCCCATCGTAGAAGGCCACCAGATATATCCAGTACCCTGAGTGTGAGTACTAAAAGAAATAATTCTGGTAAAAAGCAGTTTTGTATTAGAAGTTGCACTTAAAGAAAATATTACCATGGAAAGTGTAATGACACAACTAAGAGCTATGTCTGATCATTTTATTAGGGATTGGATTATTTCTGTATTAATGATTTCTATGATTCTATGACTTGCATGCATTCACTTCTATGCAAATAAAATCTAAAAACCTCTTTTGAAATCAGTAAAACGTTGGAGAACCCATGATGTTTCTAATGAAGTATTCAAGATTATGTAAAAAATATTTATATTTTGCCTAAAAATTTATCGTCATTTTTGTTCCCAGTGACACTTCTTCCTGTGGAAGGAGTATTCTACTATACTGGGTATGGGTTTAAGGCCACATTATGGTTCAACATGTAGAAACAGATCAGCTTGTGTAACTCAGATATTTATGCAATCACAAAATACCTAGAACTACTATCTAAAGAACAAATGGCAGGCACAAAAAAAGTATTCCGAATACAAGTGTTAAATAGTTCTTTGTCTGTAACCTACATTAACCTGTGTGTAGCCTGTATACATGTACCAGTGTCACTGAAAGGAAATTCTTAGAGACTATAGCAGACTGAGGCTTTCATTTGGAACTAAAAAAATACCCCTTCTATTATTCTTAATGGCTACTAGTTGTTGAAATATTAAAGTAATGTACAGTTAACTGAAATTTAACAGTTCTATGATGCTTAATCCATGCTAGCTACTTGTTAAATAAAATTTGATTGTATGCAGAAAAATATGAATTATAAGTACATGTACAAACTATCACAGTACAAGTATAAACTGTTATAAAAGTACACTTCTTGTCAGTCAGCCAGACATATATCTACTAATAAATTATTGTATTCATCAATCTTTCAACTGATCAGGCTGACACTTGAAACTGTAAATTTTAAGGAAGCTCAAAATGAAAAAGTTTTTGTTGGCAGTGTGAAAGATATTTGCATACTGAAATGCAGGACTGGTGCAAACCTAAAAGTCTAATATTGTGGGACAAACTTCAGAGTTGTTTCCATACCTCACTGGTAAATATCAGACTGTTCCAATATTTCAAATTTCATCTTTTCCTTATTTTTGTCCATAAAAACTTTCAGTGCTGGGCTTCAAAAAGCATGCAGTAAGTCTCTATTAATTTGAAAATGTAAGTTGACATATTTCAGATTTTTTTTCTCTTCTGTTCATGAATGACTTCTGTCTAGTCTGAAATGCATAGTTGTTAATAGTTCAGTGAAAAAGAGTGGCATAATAGCAGCAGAAAAAAATGTTGAAACAATACAGGCTATTAGCAATATATTCCTTAAGATATTTGCTCATCTTTTACTCCCATGTGAATCCTTCTACACAGAAAATGAGCTACCATACAGCTTCAATTTGAAGGAAGCTTGAAGAAGACCTGCAAAAAGAAATCAGATTTAAAGATTTTTTTCCAAAGTCTTGATGCGTTCTATATAGAAGATCGCACTATCCCCTTTTTATGGATCTCATTTACGCACAAAGTTTATTGGCTTCATGAAAACAGTTCCAGGAAGGCTATCATCAAATGTCTATGTGAAAAGACTTACTGAAGTTTCAAAGCCTCTTACTTTTATGCTTAGATATACTATCAGACTGGTGATCTGATATTAAGGTGCTGATGCGCAAATTTATATCTCTACAGTATTTAAATTATTCTTCTGTGTCTGTTGCAGGAAGAAGCCTACTGAAAGCACTGCTCAAACAAATGAGACCTGGACTGCACCTGCCAGTATATAATTAATTAGATTGCTCCTGTATGTGCTGGAAAAATAGAGAAGCGTGGATGAGTTTTGCTGTGTAACTGTTGCCAAATTGCCATTTTTCTTAGTCAGCTGGGACAGAAGCTAAAGGATGACTGTCACTAAGTAACAACTACAAACTGGCTTTATATAATGTGAAAGTAAGAGATATCAGCCTGAAGCTACCTAACTTAGAAGTCCATTGGTAGCTCATGCCCACAGTCTAATCTAAAAAAGCAACAGCCCATTAAGATAATAGCCCCATTTAGGGCAGCAAATCCATCTGATATCTTACATCATATTGAATTCTAAGCTGGAGATGGAACTACTACACATAAATGGCAGACCATCATTCGGGACGGGGATACATAGAACCATAGAATAGATAGGGTTGGAAAGGACCTTAAGATCATCTAGTTCCAGCCCACCTGCTGTGGGCGGGGACATGTCCCGATAGACTAGGTTGCTCAAAGCCCTGTCCTACCTGGCCTTGACCTCTGCCAATGATGTGGCATTCACAGCTTCCTGGGCAGCATGTTAAATTACGTAATTGAAGAAAGTGTCCTTTTCTGCTTGGTCCATGACACTGGTCACAGGTGGGCAGGAGAGACTTGGAACTTGATTAAAATGAACATAGAATACTAGAATCATAGAATTAACTCAGTTGGAAAAGACCTTTAAAATCGTCAAGTACAAGAATTCCCCAGCACTGCCCCAGTCACCACTAACCCATGGCACTGGTGGCCTCGTCTACATGGTGTGTGAACACTTGCAGGGACAGAGACTCCAGCACTGCCCTGGGCAGCCTGTTCCAATGCCTGAGCACCCTCTGGGGAAGGAATTGTTCCTCAGCTCCATCTAAACCTCCCTTGGTGCAGCCTGAGGCCGTTTCTTCTTGTCCAATCCCTCATCCCTTGGGAGCAGAGCCCAGCTCCCTCCTGGCTTCATCCTACTGTCAGCCAGTTGTAGGGAGCGATTAGGTCCCCCCTGAGTTTCTCTTCTCCAGATGGAACCTCTCAGGTCCCTCAGCTGTTCCTCATCACACTTGTGCATATGAAGACACTAGACAGTGTTGGACCCAATATGGATCTGAGAAGGATCCCACTTGTGTCAGGTCACCAGTTTGACAAGGAGCTATTCATCACTATAGTCTGGGTGCTGGTTGGCTCCCACTGCTCCACAGACAACTTGTCCAGACCGTAACAAATTCATTTCTCCAGGAGGAGGCTGTAGGAAACTGTACCAAAGAGGGAAAAACTTCATGCCACTCTGTAGTGTACCAATTTATTATTGGTAGCTGAACAAACACCAGAGTGCTCTCTTTCTTATGCAAAACTGTCAGTAGCTTCATGGGGCGCCTCTTTTTAGAGCAAACCAAAACCTGCATGTTCAGTCCAAGTGCCTCTTCTGACTCAACCAACTAGCAGAGGTCTTGGAGATTACCACAGTTCTGAGCAGAAATTCTCCTGGGCATAATTCTGATGGCACAGATTTTGGCTTTCCTGAAGAGGAAGAATCAAACAACAAAACTTGTCCCTTGCACCCCTTCAGCTACCCAAAATGTCTTCCCAAATACTGCTTCCCAGCCCCTGTATGCTTTCAGGTTTTTGTACACTATCCCTTCCCTTCTCCTAAGCCAGCTTCTGTCCCCATCAAAATCATTCTCAAAGATCCCCTGCTTAGGAGACTTTCACATATGAGCAGCACAGTATTTGGCTTTACTTCATCCCAGAAATAACTTCATAATCACTTCCAAGTCGATTAGAGGAAAAGCAAGCTGTTATCGCATCCTCTTCCCCCACAAGGGTTTCTACCAGCCACTGCTGCTTCAATTTACAGTGGTTCAGTAGCGAGTGCAGCCCCTCCATGCAGCCTGGGGCTGTGTGGCCAGCATCCCTGTACCCTGGGAGAGGCTCTGCTCTGTTGGCAAAAGCTGGTATGTAAACCAGGCACCAGCTCAACCATGAAATGTATGAGGAGAATCTCATTATGAGACTCATGAAGATTTGCAGAAGCAAGCATGAAGTCCTGCACCTAGGGAGGAATAACCCAGTGCACAGTTACATCCCAGGGTCAACCAGCTGGAACACAGATTTTCAGAGAACTCCTTGGTGGTCTGGATAGGCAAAAAGTTGAATGTAAGTCAGCAATATGCATTTATGATAAAAAAGGTGAACAGCATCCTGGGGTCTCTCAACTACACTATAGACAGCAGGTGCAGGGTCTGTCACCAGTAATGAGACCCCATCAGAGTGCTGTGTCCACTTCTGGGATCACTGGTAGAAATGATATGGATGTGCTGGAATAAGGCCAGAAAAAGATCATGAAGATGATTAAGGGACTGGAACATCTTTCATAGAAAGAGTGACTGAAGAGTAGAGACTGCTTAATCAAAAAAACAAGAAGGGTCAGGAGGAATCTCATGAAAGTATGCAAATATCTGAAGAGAGGAAGCCAGTAACAGAAACTAGGCTCAGTGGTGTTCAGTAAGAGAACAAGGGGCAATGAGCACAAATATAAATAAAGAAAATTCCATTTAAACATAAGAATTTTTTTTTTTTTTTTTTTTTTAACTGTGAGGATGTTTGAGTCCTGGAACACATTGGCCAGACAAGCTGTGGAATGTCTGTTCTTGGCAATAGTAAAAACAACACAACCCTGAACAATATATCATAATTGAGCCTGCTCTCAGAAGTGGGGTTGGACTAGGTGATCTTCTAAGATGCCTTCTAAACTCAAAGATTCTGTGATTCTATGAACAGAAATAAAGACTATTTTTAATCTCAAATAGAAACATCTTTGCACTCACTTTGCCATCCTGCTTAGTAAATAACTTTTAGGTTATACGTCACAGTCTGTTGCCTGATTCTTGCAGCTGGCATACACAAAATCCTCCATGACAGTATTCCATAGTTAATACTTCTAGAAACAGTCTTTTAGGAGGATTGGTCTTTTTTTATCTGTTTTTCTAAAACTGTTTTCTTCAGAATTCTCTTAGTTTTGAAGACACGCCTGGAGGAATGTGAAATTTAATAATTCTCCCTGGAAAACTGCATTGCAGATTGCATTGCTTATGAGATTTGATTACTCATATATAAAATAAGATTGATTCCTATCCTAATTATAATTCTGTATAGAACATGATTTTACAGACTTGCTTTGTTTGCAGGTGTAGTAGCTGAGTGCCTCCAAGCCCCAAACATATGAAGGTTGAGTTTAGCTGTGCAGGCAGCTTTTGTGTATTCTACTTTGTGAACAAAATGCACAGAAGGAATTCCTCTCTAACATCTTCTATCTGCACTAGTTTTGCAAGAACTATTGTCAGTAGCATAAGAAATGGTAACCTATTAATCATAAGATTTCTATGAAGATTGGGTCAATTTATACAAACTAATGGCTTTGTTTTCCAATAGCTGATAAAATGTTTTGTTTCGTCATAGGAAGTGAAAAAAAAAAAATAAACCCTGCCTTGGTAAGACATTTTATCTGTATCCTACTAAATGGCCTTTCAGTCTAAATCTTGTATACAAGCTATCAAGTGAGAAATGATACAACTAGTCCTTTTTAGTGTTGGGAGATTATCCGTACAACCAGATGACTTTTCCCAAAGGAAGAAAAAAGTAATTTTAATTTGCTAAAAATAGGAGACTCAGAAATAAAATTATTAAAAGACAAAAGGGAATGCTAAAGAAGAAAATCCATCAAGCTCCTATCAGATTTAGTCTAAATGTTGCATTCATTCATGTGGTTTCCCTATTGTTCTTATCGCAGATTTTTGTTTGGCACACACTGATAAACAAATCAGTGGGAACTCTTTTGTCTGCTTTTTCAATTGTCTGAATAGACCATGCCAAGTGTTGTTCTCTTTACGCTCCCTTTAAAAATCTTGCTCTCTTGATCTTCTTAGCAAATCTCAGATGTAGGCATACAGACCTAGATCTTTCCATCAATATTCCACAATGAATTCCCAAAAACTCAGCATGAAAAATTGTTCTAAATCCCGTTATGAAATCACTGTAGTCATTAATTCTTTTTAAGGTATTTTATTTCTATTTTAATTGAATTCTCCACATATATTTTGGCACTGTAGAAATCAGTCTTGACTATAAGTCATGTAGATTAGTCATACTTTGAGCAGCTATTTCTCAGTTGATGGCAATATCTTTAATAGTAACTACAACTTACCCCTTTATTTTGTCTTAGATAAAATTAAGTTGCCATGATCGTTGTAATTCAGAATTGTTGGTGTTTATCATCCATATGTTTGGTAACAGATCAAAAAAAAAAAACAAACTACCCTACAAAGAAATTTAAGAGCAAAATTCATTGCTATTGCTGGCATGCCGAGCTATTTGACACTGGAGTCTCCCCATTCTCTTTTCCCTCCCCCGACCCCAAAAAAGAAATCCTTGAGAAAATTGTGAATATATTTATAAGACCTTATCAATCTACTCCACTGGAGTAGAGTTAATTTTCTTCTTAGTATCTGGTGTAGTGCTGTGAGTTGGCTTTAGTCTGAGAACAATGCTGATGTTTCAGTTGTTTCTCAATAGCACTTACCCTGGTTTAAGGACTTTTCAGTCTTTCATGCTCTGTCAGTGAGGAGGGGCACAAGAAGCTGGGAGGGAGCAGAGACAGGACACCTGACCTAAACTAGCCAAAGGGGTACTCCATGCCACAGAGTGTCATGCTCAGGACATAAAGTGGGGGAGAGATAAGCTGGACACTGGTCAGTGGGTGATGAACAACTGTGTTGTGCATCATTGCTTTGGTGTGTTTTTGTTTTGTCTGAATCACACTCTTTTCTTATTTCCCTTATTATTAGTAGTTGTTGTAGTTGTAGTAGTATATGTATTACAGTAGTAGTAGCATCATGGGAATGTTGCTTCTCCACATTTTTTGTGGGCTAACATTGTCTATTTTAAGACATCCTTCATGATGAAATGGTACAATTTGACTAGTACCCCACAAATTCCCTTGCAGAGTCAATGAAGTTATGTCAAGGTTTTGGGAAGACTTTCTGACTAACTTTATGACAGCCATACCTACATTAGCAAATAAAAGTAGTCAGGGAAAGAAATAGCTTGAAAAAATGGCTAGCACATCTCCCACTAAAAAAAACCAAACAACAAAAACCCAACAAAAACTCCAAAACAAAAAACAAACAAAAAAGCAAAAAATAAAAAATCGTTAAAAAAGGTAAAAAATTAAACAAAACTGATTAAACCAGCATGCTAAAATACCTTGAAGAAATTCTTCTTGACACACACTGTCATTCAAATATCCCCTTACCATTGTCTTAGAGAATGCTTTTACGTCCAGACCAAAGCTATGCAAAATAGCACTCTAACACATAAATGGTGCTAAACCAGTCTTGTGGCCTGGATCTGCTTAGTTTACAAAATACCTATAGTGCCATGGGCCTGGGCTCCAAGTCTAGTTAATATACAGAGATCTTGGAAGGACCAATGTTATTTTACTGGTTGAGTTGCTGCAATTTTCCTGAGATTCTGCAGCTCATGCCCTTCTGACTGTTAATAACGAGGTTCTTGAGATGTAACTCTAGGGCATTCTTAAAGCGATCTCTTGTCTGAACATTATCTAACACCTCTGGTTCTCCTTTTTAATGAGGAGGTTTTTCAAAGAAGAGACACTAAACATTGTTTCTGTTATTTACTTCAATCTGTAAAAAAAAAAAAAAAAAAAAAAAAAAAGCCCTGAAACTTTCCTTCTAAGAAAGGGTCAAGAATTTCAAGCTAAGAAAGAAAGCTATACTATGGCTAAGCTGTATAGTGGCTAAGCAACTACCCATCATATCTGAGAAGCTGTAGCAGACTGGTGAAGTTCGTGCTGTCTGGAAAAGCAGAAACATAGCCCTTACTTTTCAAAAGGGAAAAAAAAAAAAGACGACCCAGGAAACTACAGGCCAGTCAATCTCCCCTGTGTACCAGGTAATATCATAGAGAAGATCCTGCTGGAAAGTGCTCTAAGGAACTTGGAGAAAAAGAGGGTTGTTAGTGACAGACGCCACTAAGGGCAAATCATGCCAAACAAAATTGGTAGCCTTTTACAACAGGGCTATGGCACTAGTGGACAAAGGAAGACCAACTGACATCTTCCTTGATTGTGCAAAGCATTTGACTCTGTCTTACATGGTATCTTGTCTCTAAATTGGCGAAGCACAGATTGATGCATGAACTACACTGTGGATAAGGAATTGGCTAGATAGCCACATTCAATCAACAACAAAAGCAACCTGATGTCAATGTTAAGACCAGTGAAAAGTGGTGCTCCTCAGGGGTCAGTGTTTGGACTGATGCTATTTAGCATCTTTGGTAGTTTTGGTAGTGACATGGACATTGGAATTGAGTGCACTCTCATCAAGTTTGCTGATGACACCAAGCTGTGTTGACACACTGTAGGGAAGGGATGCTATCCAGAGAGACCTTGATAGGCTTGAGAGGTGGACTTGGGTGAAACTCAGTAAGTTCAACAGCACCAAGTGCAAGGTCCTGCACCTGGGTCAGGGCAAACCCAGCACAAATACAGACTAGGTGGAGGAGGGTTTGAGTGCAGCCCTGCACAGACGAATTGGCAGTAAAACCACAGAAAGTATTGGTGTATGCAAAGCTGAATATGAGCCAACAATATTCTGTTTATGCCAATTTTCCCTTCAGCTTTCACTGAAATCGGTGTCAATATATTTGCTCTTAATTGAGCTAAACTACCATATCATATGTTTTAAGATGTGGCAAATATCAGGAAGACACTGTTTTTTGATCATTGTTTCAATGTGATTTTAATACTAGTGGTTGCAAACACACACAGATTAATAGACTCAACACTAGTTCCCTATTTAAACATAACCCCCCAGTAAATCTTACTGAATTTGCTGGATATAAGACAATTTGAAAGTTATGAGAGACAGAGAACGAAGGCTAATTTATTGAGGAAGAATAATTTGAAAATGCAAAATCTGGATACGTGCTAAGAATCCAAAATTCCTTAGGGTCTATGTGACTATATTTCTGATGTTTGGTTGTCATTAATTTTCCTGGAAACACACTTGGCTAACAATTTATTTCTTCATCCAGAGAGAAATGTCAGTCCAAACTAGCAATGCACAAGTGTCACTCGAAGAGTGATGCAGATGAAAGAGGTTATGTGAAGTCATGTTTCTTCCTCAGACACCGAGTACCCTTTCTTTTATCTTTTAGTCTTGAGATATTTTCATTCCCACCTTATTTGAAGTTACTTACTTTTGTTTGACTCCAGCTGTGTAATCTCCAGCACCGTAGACTTATTGTTTAGACTTCAAGGTATTGCTGTAAATTAATTTTAGATCTTTCCTTTCCCCAATCCAAAACTAGCCCTCTTTTATGTGTGAGTAGTGGTGTGGTGGAAGTAGGACTGTCTTATCACAGTGGAAGTTTGACACTGGGACCAGAAGAAAAACAGCTCATATATTGTCACTATGATTTTTAAAAAGAGGTAAGGAATAGCAAGTTGGTGCCCCAAACTCATAAGTAATGCCAGACAACTAGACTGTTTGAGAAGATAATGCATAAATGGAGCCCAGAGACAAATGGCTTTCTATTTCAAAGCTGAGCCCGTAGTGATTTCCTGCCTTAAAAGCTTAGCTTTTATATCACCAAATATGTTAAAAACAACAGGAATTGCTTTCATATGGATAGAAAAACATATCAATGTCACAACTGTCAGTGGCAATTTCAAAAAGTTTACCTTCAAGTCTCCTACTCCTGATTTTTTTCATAGATAAGGAATTTACTTACTGGTCATTTAAGCTTGACTGCACTCACTCTGTCACTGACTATTATCATCTACTGTCAACGGAATCTTTTGACAGAATTCAGAATACCACTCTTAGTACGCATTTGTGTTTTTGTCCCTTCCTGAATCTTTTCACAATTCCTTCTTAAGAATTTTTTTTTTTTTCATTTGCTTTGTCTTGTTTTTTTAATCTTGGGCATGCTTATGTTTACATGATTCTACAGCAGAATTTGGAATTAGGCTTTTCAATATAAGATAAACATACTTTTGTTCAAAGTGAGAAAGGAGAGTGAGATACTGAGTAACCAACTTCTTAAATTATTTACTTAAGTAGAATTTTCTGTCCTATTTCATGTTGTAGGGAGCAGACACTGGATCACGCTGAGCACCAAAAACTGTGATCAGACTTTCAAAAGGTTTGATGATTTGAGCTGAAGAGAAACAATTCTCCAAAGAGCTTTAAATTAGGAAATACTAGATTGAAAACAATGACTTTTGCTGTGAAAGTGTAAGGCAGTCGTGGTTTAAGCCCAGCTGTAACTCACGCAGTTCTCTCGCTACTCCCCCCTCTTTCTTCCCCCCAGGTCCTGGAAGGACAAGGAAGAGAATCGAAAGAATGTAACTCCAATGGGTTGAGATAAGAACAGTCCAGTAACTAACGTATAACACAGATCACTATGCTACCATCAATAATAATAATGACAGCGGAAAATACAAGGGAAGAGAGTACAAGCACTCACCACCTAACAACTGATTACCGGTATGACCCAGCAGAGATCCAGCCCTTCTGGGTTCCTGCCCCTAGTTTTTACATCCTGGGCATGATGTGCTGTGTTATGGAATGCCTCTTTAGCTAGTTTGTGTCAGGTGCCCTATCTCTGCTTCCTCCAGGCTTCCCCTCCTCCCTGGCAGAGCATGAGACTCAGAAAGTCCTTGGTCAGACTAAACATT
>JAOEHX010012223.1:0-13595 GCA_025448015.1 Bolborhynchus lineola
GGAACGGCGGGCGCGGACAGCGCCTCCCCGCCCCGCGGCACAGGCTTCTTCCCCAGCGGAGACCGCGCGGACACCGGCAAGGACGGAGGCAGATGCGAGCGCAGCCCCGGCCTGCAACCGGTGGCTCCTTCTTCCCGCTGTCCCCGGCCACTTGCACCAACGACGCTCCCTGACGGCTGCACCCGCGACAGCCCGTTCATAACCAAAACTGTTTGGGGCAGCGTTTCTCTCAGGACACATCTGATGGCCCTCATCGAGGCAACCCCTAACACTTATCAGCAAGTCTGCTCGGCAAACTCCTGAGCTACCTATTCTAGTAATGTTTCGCCAGAAAACCTCAGTCTTTCCAGACTGCAGTCCACCTTCTCTCCCTGACAGCAGTAGGGCTGACTCCAAAGAAACTTTACATGTTATTTCCAGCTCGATCATTCCTCAGATCTGGCCTCTCAGCGGATTGGAGGGGGAAGGGGGGAGAATACATTTCTTTCTTAATTAGAAAAAACCCACCACCACCACTTTTTAGGATTGTGCCCTATCCCATATGAAGAACAACCTGCCTCAGTAACACCACAGACTTTCCTGCCAGGCTCCTGGCACACAGCAACAGCCACAAGATGTTCTCCAAGTTCCTGGCTGAGTCCCTGTGCTGCTTACTCCGAGACCGGCATGCAAAGAGCAGCTACGCCAAGAAAAGCAACACTCGTCCTACAGGGAGCTACACAGGGAGATCCCGCATAGGAACACCCTCATGAATGCCAGGCACACTTGAGGAGGCCTGTATCGTTAAGGCATTATTGAAAGGATCAAGCAACCACTTACTGCACAAAGAGACTTCCCTGTACACCACAGCTTCGGCGCTCCATTAAAAACAGGCCAAGGGCACCAGATGCATCCAGCTGACAATAAATAATCTCCCTTCCCCTCTCAAGTTTTAGTACTCCTGGGATCTAGACCACAAGGCAAGGATTTAGCAGCATTTTCCCCCGGCACCAAAATCCCAAAATAGTATCCAACATAAGTCACCTCCAACTGGTAAATCCGGTACCTCAAACTTCTGACAGCTCATACTCCCACTACAACTCTCAAGGCTTTTCAGGGATAATTTAATTACCATATTTACATACACAAATAAAAATACACACATTTTGTATACCTCACTTATCTACTCCTGGCTATAAGGAATAAAATGTATTCATCACCTTCTCATACAACAAACAAGACCTGCAAAAGCAAAACCATTCATTCTCACGTTCAAGCTGCAATACCTAAGGGTAGGTCCATGCTCAAGTTTTGCCAGCTGAGCTCTAACCAGGCAGGAGCATGGACAAAAAAGGCAACTCTCCAGCCCGCTGTGACGGCAAAAAGCTCCCATGCAGATACAGCTTTGCCAACTGCAGAGCCCTCCTGTCAGCTTATGTTATTCAGAGAGGTGGAACAGCAGTGTTAAAAAGAATTCCTTCCATCAGCCTATTTCCACTAGGGGACTCTGCTGTATTCTCCAGCAGAAAATGTTTCTAGCAGAGAGGAGCCCAAGGACAAGTAAAGGCATTTAAAGTAGGCACACACTTAAATGTGCAATGAAACGTCATTAAAACGTTCTGAAATTGAAGTGGAAGCCACACACAGTGTTGTTTAGCAACACCGGGGATTCAGCTTACATACTGTGTGCTGAAGTAACTGTATACTCCACTTAGTCCCACATACCTATTACTGTTAAAAACCATAATTTACCCACACTTCTCTTCAAGCTGTTAGCTCCATAGCATTAAAATACAGTTAAAAAACTATCAGTTTAGGTCCAAATCAAAACTGCAACACTAAACTCCTCTGAAGATCCAGACCAACAGGAGCTCAGACATATGTTAGAAAAGATGCATTTGCAGTTTGTTGCCTTACTGTTCACTATATAGCTCAGTGAGGATTGTTCACTAATTGCAACTTCCACTCACAAACTGAGGTGTGTGACTCACGGCCAAGTTGTTCCCTCTATCCGCTATGGGCAGAAGGAAGTTTTGCCTAAGATACATGCACTCCTTGAGTAAGTGCATTCAAGTATATAATTTTTCACAAACATCATGTGTCCGAAATAAGTTTTTTTAAACAATGAGTATAAACATCAAACTCTTGGTTTAATACCAGTGTTCTAAGCAGCATTTATTTACTACTCAAGCACAGACTTAGCACAGTGTGTGCCAATTCACATGAAATGGACTCGAGCAGCTGCCCACTTTATTCTGATCCTTTGCTCTCCCTGATGGTACACAGGCTGCCCAGGGGATTCTAGTCAGCCGAAAAAACTCCAAGCCCATGCACTGTCAAGATTATATTGGAAGCAACTACAATATATCTATGAAGTGATCATTTGGACTTGTATCCAACTTATTTGTATAACCACCGTGTTAAAGCATAACACCATCTTTAAGGAGGAATGTGATTTTCCTTGAAAATCCTGCAGTTCCATCTGTTTAAATTGTATGACTTCCAGTATTTTATGCTGAACACTAACTGATTTGCCATGCTAATAAAATCTTTCTGTTTCAGGGAAAAAAAAAACCAAAAAACAACACAGTCAATAGGGAAAAAAGAAAACATGCACTTAACTTCTTAATCTCTTCTAAGGCCTCCTTTCATAGAATCATAGAATGGTTTGGGTTGAAAGAGAACTTTAAAGAACATCTACTCCCAACCCCCCTGCCATGGGCAGGGCCACCTTCCACTAGACCAGGTTGCTGAAAGTCCTGTCCAGCCTGCCTTTCCAGGCAGAAGGCTAACTCTAATTCTTTAAACCACAAGTTTAGCTGTCAAGATAGCCATGCAGACTACAAGCTTCATCGCATAATATATCTAACAACTGCCAGGAAAAATAAAAAGGTCAACAGGTCAATATGCAGGAAAGCTGCCATTCAAAACTATACTTATGTCACACAAGACTGCAGTAACTGTAAACCGTAAGTAATTTCAGGACAACAAAGAGTATTCACATTTCTAGCTGACAGCACCTTCATCCCTGTGTACTTCAGAGTCTATAGACACAGGATGAAACATATCAACTCTTGCTTTCTTGTTAAGGGACACAGACAACTCCATTCACATTAAAGGAAATAAGATTCACTTCTTTGCAATATACACCAGTTAAACTTCAGTCTGGTTATTTTAAGAAAGTGAAAGACAACTCAAGAGAAGGAGCTGGGTGTGATTAATTGCATGCAAGACAGCAGATGTGCAAATTCAAAATACAGAAAAACAGAAGGTTTCAGCAGATCTGCAGAATTGGATGGGAGTGTGATCATCAATTATCTTATGCATTCCTTGACAGTCCTCAAAGCTAATACTGCATTCAGTGGCCACAGAGGAACTGCCAGTCTCCTCTCCCACAGCCTCCTGTGCAAAGTTGCCTTTCCCACAGTTCCGACAACTATGTTGAAAACATTCTCCAGTAACAAATTGTAGTTTCTCTCTGAAAACTATTTCACAAGCTTCATAACTTGAAACGCTGTAAGTACAACCTGCCAATGGCACCTTTTCCCTTCACTGACAGCAAACGAGCAAACGATGAACCAGAAAGAAAAAATCCTATGTATTTAATTTGCAGTGTACATAAAATATTGCAAAAGATAACAGAGGAAAAACAGTGAAATGCCAACCAAGCTAAAACGCTTCCCATAACTTCAGGAGTCCAGGCATGTTCTGACCCCAGTGCTGAAACCACTTAAGAATTCTGAATAGTTACAGAAAGGTCAGCTTTACCCAGGATCTTGAAGAAATCACATCTAATTAGATTAGACAGAACTAGTTGCTGTCCTCAACAGCAGGCTGTCAAACTACTCATAATTATTATAGCATTGCACAGGTAATGACATAGAGAAACATTTTTAAGTTAGATTCCAGAAACGTGCAGAAAGATGTAGCAACCTCCATCAGCTCATCAGCTCAATCATTACCATACACTATGGATTCCAAGATAAAAAAAATTGCAAAAGTAATTGCAAAATAACCACAAAGTGTCCCCAGAGGAACCAGGGAAAGACTGAGGAAAGAGGTCAGTGACCGTACCAAGCTTATCTGCTTGAACACACCATATGAAATGTCATCATACCAAAGCCAAGAGTCTGTCACAACCTGTACCTTTAAGTGGACTCAGGATCCTGGTGTCACTCTATAGCAATTAGAGATTCCACATGGAAAAGCAAATGTATTCTCAGCATTTGATACCACCTTCAACAAACAAAAAAGGAGTTACTCCAAACAGCAAGTGTCTAGATTCCAGCATTATTACTTGTGAATGCAGGATAACAAAAATTTGTCTGCCTCAAAAAGAACCCCTGAAATTATATATGCACTTCACTGCCTCATAACTTTAGTTCTTTAATTTCAGGGCAGTCTAGCAGACAATTTCGAACAAGGTATCTGCATAGCACATTACATGTATTCACAAAATTGACAGAATTTGAGATTGGCAATAGGCTGACATATGAACTATGCCACCGTTGAGCAATTTCTCTATTCAAGACCTAGCATTTACAATTCTAAAGACTTCTCTGATAACAACAAATGTCTGTCTATAAGCCCACTGAATCTTTATGAGGACTGACCGTCCTGCTCAAACACATATGTCATTGCTACGTGATCTGAGAATTCGTTGTTAACTACAATCTCCCTTTTATTTTGCAGATAATCTTTAACAATTACTTTCAAGTGTTACTCTATTTTTGATGAATAAAGACCACTAACTTATGCACTCCTACCACAAAAAGCATGCTAAATGACATTCTAATTTCAAGATACAAACCACAGAATTTTTAGGCTTACATTAGGAAAATGCTGTGGCTGAGCCTTCATAGGAACATCCTATAATTTCTCACCCCCAGCTGCAACTGAAGTTGGGTGCTGAGAGTGCATCCATACACGTGAAGTCCAACCTGTGAAACCCCACACTACCAAGCCATTCAGGTAGCCTCACATAAACCTCAGAAAATAAAAATTATACCTGAAATGTGTAGTTAAATTAGGCTTTATTACAAAACACTTAGTCTTGAGGTGTTCTTTCAGTATGAATGAAGCACTGAATGCAGCAGGGCAGAAACCTGAAATCTACACAGAACTGGACACCACACCCAGGCTGTTGCTGTTACATTATATCATCCACAGAGCAGCTGCACAGCTCCTTTCATTTGATTTCACAGAAAACGAAACACCAGTGAGGATGACATAAAATTTAATTACAGCTGAATTTTGTTTCTGAATTGAGAATGTTACTGAGAACAGAGGTATATGCCACCCTTGGTTTAACTGCTCCAAGTGCAATAAAATAGTACATACAATGGGGGGGGGATCATTTTGCTTCACTGTCATCAACATTTAACTCATTTCTTGGCAGAGTGAGAACCAATGAGGCAGCAGCATGGTGTCAGAAATAACAGCTCACATTCAAAGAATAAATTCTTAATTCATGCATGAGTTGGAGACATCCAATTTTTGCAGTAGAGCAAGTAGTGCATGCAGTTTTATATCGCTTTTATGCTAATGGGCTTCATCTTAGCTCTTTGATGAAGGCAGTACCAACTTAAGCACAGTTTAATCAAGTGGTTAGAATGTCCCAACTCATTTGGTTTCAGTATTCTAAAGCAAACTGCTCTCTCCTTTTAACATTCTCATCAAAGCTGTCAGTGTAAGGAAATTAAATTCAATCAAGAGGGTATGTCAGCATTACCAAAACATACACCAGATGTTTGTGTTGTCTCAGTTTAGTAAGAGGCAGTTTAATCAAATAATGTCTGGACAGAATGCACGATAATGTTGGTTTATCCCTTTAGTGCACATACCACAATCAAAGGTAAGATTCTACCCAGATCTAATACCAAGTTATTAGGTATTTACCAAATGACGGAAACTTATCTGAGACAAGAGTTCACAGGCTCAAATTCACATAAAAGAAGTCAGACGGAAGCAGTTTTAATCCTGATAAAAGACAACATATAGAGGCAGGAAGAAGAACAGGTAATAACTAAAGACTTTACATAGATATACAAAGCTGGCTCTCCACAGTGGTATCAGTGTAAGCAGTAACCTGGTATTTCCTCTGTAAAAGAAGATTTTGCCTTAAAGTATGTACTTTATCCATGCATTTTTTTAAATTAAGGGAGGAGTTAAGCCTAAACTCACTGTTTATTCAACCCCCTCCCTCCTTAAGGATGGCCATCAATTTACATGACAGTTTCAACTTCCCAGTGGGGAAAAAAATAATTTAAGATACATAGACAAACATACCATTGTTGTTGTCTTTGTAGCTCAGTATTTTTTCTACCAGATCGTAATCCTGGAGGGGCTCACTTTCAGATCCCCATTTTTTCATGCAGATCTTCTACCCCCCCTGTGGCAATAACATTTTCAGAGTTAAAACAGACTTTCAACTCGGACCACAGGGAGGATTTCTGATGGAACAGCGAATTAAAAAATGCGGTGATAGTTCACACATCAAATGACAGTTCAATTTCTCCAAAGCACTAATTTTGTTTCCTCTTTAAAGTTGTGAGAAAAAAAAAAAAATCCCAAACCTGTACTTGCTGCTTTGATGATTACTAAAAAATAAGGGGAAAAACACTACTGATATGAGAAGTCAGATTAACTGAATTGATTAAATCAGGGTCTATATTGGTAATATGGTTTTGGTATACCTCTCACAGGGATCAAGCTTTACTGCACTTACAACATCTGTTTAATAACTGCCTACTGTTCAATACAACTTGTAAACAACAAACACCACTGTTTTTTCAAATTCATCATTAAGTAACACAGAAGAAAAACAATACTGGCGCAGGCATAAAATCAGTACCAAGGGACTTCAGAAATTACTAATCAATTTTAATGACGATGGTGTAGATAACCTGGCGTTTTTAAAACAGCATTATTCTACTTATTAATTTAATACCTTATTTGGTTAAAAGGCTACACAACTTCCATGTACAAGATTTGCAGCTCATGACTACGGTACCCTTCAGCATTGCACATATGGAAAGCTCAAAGATTAGATTACCCCATTACAACACCTACACAACCACATTATACGGGTTCTGTGTTGTGACAAACAGAGCTGTAGCAACTGGTAATTTCAGACTGACTGCTTCTTTGATGACAGCAGCTTCTGCTGTTACGTCAACTACAAAGGTTTTGCTGAATAAAGCCTAAAATTGAAGGGCTAATTACTTTAAGGACAGATAACTACTCAGGAAATGCAAACCAATAAAATTTGGATATAATTAAAAATTGTTCTGAAGAATGCATGGTTTATGATATGAACACTTCCACTGTTGCAGTAAACTAAATTTTAAGAACGTATCTCAGCCCACTGTAGTCTAGAGGTATTGTCCCTAAGAATGATACCATACACACAAGAAAAGAAATCTAAATGCTGTCAACCTAAAGCTTATACTTTCCCCTTCAGACATTACAGAAGGCACTCAGTACTTCCACTAAGAAAGTCATGAGGTCACTTGAAAGGATGAAAATTCCTACTTTTTATTTTTCCTAAAAAACTCCTTTGTCAATTTTTTTTTTCTATTACAAGCAGACAGACTTAAATTTTTCTGGAATAGGACAAAAAAAAATACTTACTTGAACCATTAAGTCCTTCGTGTTTGTTAAAACACCCTTGAGTTTTACTTTTATAGTTAATGGGCTCATTTTACAGTTAAGGGGTTAATTACAAATAATCATCCTCGATTAATGAAACAAAATAGATTAGTGAAAAAGATGCTGAAAGGAGTCTGACAAGCAAAGAAACCCTGACCTCTACTAGAATTAACTAAAAATTCAATGTTTAGAGAGACAGCTATTTATAATGATTATATACCATGGTTTATTTGAATTGTAGTTTCAAAAATGTGAGAATTTTAATACGGAACAACATTACAGGTCCCAGTTCTGCCCTTGGATCAGCACTGACAGTCCTTACAGCCCACACATTCTCAAATCCCATCACAGAATAGCAAACCACCAATGGATCTATTCAGTACACAGCACAAATCATCTCTTCAGTGTCATAAGTAAATTTTACCACATCAGCTACCAGACTACCTTTACCACAATGGCGCTGATCCCTATCTCTGAACGCTAGAATAATGCTACATTTTGCTAAATTATGCAGCTTTAGATTAACTGCAAAGTAGCTCAAGGCTCATGACATATATTGTAACATTATAAAGCATTTAAATCAGTAGTCATTAGGAATTGCCAATGGAATGTCACAAGAAGGGAAAACAAACAACTGTGGTCCATGGCCAATACTAGAGATACTGACAACAGGGACTGTACTAGGTTATGTGGGCATGTATTACTCCAAATACTGCCAAGACTTCTTTAAGGTGAGTTCTTAGTGTTTCCCATGCTGTCTGTAGAATCTAGAGCCACAAAAGGTATTAAGTTTACTCATCCTTGGTGCAACAACTATTCATTTATCAAATCATGTGAAATTTTTTGCAGCAACCAATTGATATTTATAATTTAGCAACAACGGATTTTTCTTCTAAGATGCACAGAATTCAAACAGTTGCACCTATCTAAATCGGGATCATTAGCATAATACAGGTATGTGCTTGAGAAAACATCTTAAAAATGCTCTTTAGCTAAACATGATTATACTTTCTTCACTTGTTCCTGCCTTAGCCTGCTTTCTTATTAACATTTACTATGGCACCTTCTACCATCTCTCTCTAACATCAAACTGCTTCCTACCAACAGCCTAGTTATCTCTTCCCTTGCCCATTTTACCTCCCTATATTAGCAGTTAATTCAAGCAAGACCCTTGCATGTACCAAAGCATCAGTCAAACATATGCCCCACAGGGCTGCCTCCCTCAGAATAGTCTAAACCAAGCATTTCTTTCATCAACATTAGATACAAGCTCTGTGCAAGAAGCATTACTCACTGTCATATATAATAACACCATGAAAACTGCACTGGATTAATGCTTTATATACTATACAAGTAACCATGAAAAGTATGGGAAGAGGTGCACAAGGGGAGATTACCTCTTCCTAAGTGCAAGTGATGCTATTTTGAAAGTGCAAGTGATGCTATTCACTAACAGTTTATAAAAGCTCTTGAAGATTTTAAATAGAAGTTTAATTTTTAAGACTCGGCTTCTTGGGAAAAATCACCCTCAATTCGCACCTTAAGCTTAAAAAGTTTTATTACCATAGTCAAATAACAATAATTTTTAAAAAATCTCCTATCTCATCTTTACAGGAATTTGTTGAACTTGAAATTAGCATATTTAATTCAAAACACCTTTCAGTAAACTAAGTATTCTCCGAAAACCTGTATGATTCATTCACACACATCTTATGAAGGTGATGCATGTGACTTTTTGATGCAGTTCTGCATGAGATGAACATTCAGATTCAGAAAGATGTATGAACAACTGCATGCACTGTTTACAAAGAAATCTGCACTGAAACCTACCTAATCTGACGGGAATGCATATATATTTATTGGGCTGCCAAGAGTCTCTCAGCTTTGTTGTACTTGCCTAATAGCATGAATTCAAATTCCAACTCTAAATTAAGCAGCCCAAGGATAGAAACATATGCTATCCATTTTCTAGTCAAGTGGTCTCATCAGTTCAGTGCAGAGTACCCAAGAAGACCTGCTCTCCCTTTGGTTGCAGTTGTATGCACTCCCTACCCCAGCTCTTATCAGTCTGTCAGCTGTGCCATGTCAACATGCTCATCCATCAAAAAGATAACGGAGCAAAACTACACAACAGTTGAGGGTTTCCTTGCTATTTTTTTCTTGCAAAAGTAGCATACTGAAATGGCTAAAAAACATCCAATGAGTATGAGAAGTAGCACAAGAAAGCAAAAGGGACAACAGGAATTGCAGCACAGCAGCAGCATGGCAGCCAGATATAATTAGGCTCCCATAGAAGCACAACTTCTCTTTCTTCATGCAGTTTAAACAGACTTTGGTCATCCCTCAAAGTTCAAAGCTCCTGAACGTGTTCTTTGGACAGAGGTGTACAGAAAGAGACACACTTATCACTGCACAGGTCAGCTGTTTTAATGCCAAAGCTCTCCTCCTTTCTCCATTTATAACTTGTTACTTTACAATATCGACGGGTTAATTTTCAATCTATTGGGCTTTTTGCCTATAAAAGGACAGTTCAACTCCACCCTCCCACAGCCATGTACTCCTGCCACTAAATCAGCAGTAAAGTCATTCTTGGACCAAAAAGGCATGATAGCAAAGGCCAGAGGACAGAGTCTGTGGGAAGGGAGAAGAGTTGGAAGATAGGGTAGAACCATACAATCCATAATGCCAACTTCCCTGAAGTTATTTGGCTCAGATGCATTGCAAAACTTAAAACTCTAATCAGCTTCATGGCTTAGCCAGTTTTGTTAAAAACTCAGTTTAGTTGTCTCGTTAGCTCCCTGCATAAGCAAACAAAAAAGAAAAAAAACCTGCCCATAAGGGCACACAGTGTTACAATGTCACCTGAACTTAAGGTAACATTTTTACCTGCAAAGACCCAATCCATTCACCACTGATGCTACAAAAAACTAAGCTTAGAGAGAAGGGAGGTGAACCCAGGTCAGGATCTTATCCTGTGGGTAAACACAAAGTCACAGAGGTTCCTCAGGAACTTCTAAAAATATAAAAATTTCGTAGGTGAAAAAAATTAAAATAAATCTACCTGTTTCCACAGTTTCACTCTCAACTTCTTGTTCCTCTGCTACATCTTGCATCAGGTAAGTCTCGTCATCATAAACCAGGACCTGTGCAGCATATCCCTGTTCTAGTCTGGCACTAGGAACTGGCTCCACAATCACTGCTGGGAATTCAGAGACTGGCTCATTTTCCTATAGAAAGAGGGGAAAATAAAATAAAATGAAATTAAAATAAATTTAAAAAAGAAAAAGAAAAAGAAAAAATCATGCTCTAAATACTGAAGTGCTGAGTTAAAATCTACATCAATATTTTCCTCTTATGCTCTTAAGGTATTTAATGGAATACTGATATTAAAGATTTTTAAAGGAAATTGTCTTCTAAAGCAAGACACTTTTAAAGAAAAAAAGAATACAGAACCAAACAAAAAAAAAGCTTATCATCCTCCAAAGAGACCTTCCTCAATCTCAAAGACATTTTCCTGGCTTTACATGCTTAAAATTTAAAGCATCAGACAGCTTCAAGACATAGGAAAAAAGTAAGTTTTCTAATTAAGACATTCAGCTGTGGAAGGGTTTCTTGTCCCTCAGCTCCACGAAATGTAATCAAACCTTTGCATATGTTCTGCAACATACCTACATCTGACTGGTACCTTATTAACACTCGTGTTTTGGATTAAGTATGTAAATTATCAAAAAAGAACTGTCTTCTTCAAATCCCATACACCTATATATGCTTATTTGGGGACCAAAACATCTATAACAGCATTTTTACTCTGTTAAAGCATTGCAGAATTGGAGCCCTGTCAGATTTAATTTACTGCAAGCTACAGGACAGTAGAATGTATTTATTATTTGTTTATAAGAATGCAAAATATGAGCAAATACATCACATGGGCTAACTCTGAAAAAGGTCCTTCTGTTGTTCTGCTCCTCTTGTTCTACACCTCAAGACACATCCAAGATCTTTACTTTAAAGAGATGCTTAGTAGAGAATACAATTTTGTTAACCCATTCTACAGGTGCACTACAGACTTTAAAACTTACTGCTCCCACTTCTCTGTGATAATAAAAGACATATGAAATATGGTCTGCTCTCTTCCTCCTCATACAACAATCTCTAATCCGTTTCACTTGTTTTCACAGTATGTTTACAGTGAATTTTTCATTCAAATTAAGATAAAAGTTGTAAAGTCTTCTAGTAAATAAATAGTATTTGTTTTCCTAACCTCTTGATTTTTTATTTCATTGCTGTCAAACTCCAGATCCGGGCCTCCTGTGTCAATCACTGCTGATGTCATGGTGCATCCCCTGAAGATGCTTTGAGAGTTGTTATCTATCTCAAAGACAGTAATGCTGACAGCCTGAAGTTATCAAAGGCTTAAATTCACAATCCACTTCTGTTGAACAGGGAGGCAGAGGTATCTGAAACACAAAACAATTTGAAGTTAGTAGCACAGGCTATATTCAGAAATCTTCCAACATTTATGAAACCTATTGCATGCTACATCTCAACATCAAAAGAGGGCATCACTGAACAGAACAGATGCGACAATGTGCTGAGTGAATACTGCTATAAACCACAAGTTTCACGCTAACTTTTAATACTAAGATAAGACAATTTCGGTTGGGTTCTTTGCCATTTGCTAAATTGCACACATTTTTAAAACAAATAATAGATACTGTTTTGTCCCTCCATGGGCCAAAATCATTAATTTCTCACTGAGGTCAAATACCAACCAGTTTTTTGAGACATACACACATTTTGAGTTAGTGCAGCTTTTCTAAAGTTACTGTTTTCCTATTAAATTCAGAGATGGAATTTTCTTCTTTGTTTTACTATTTTTATAGTAATTTTATAAAGCTATAGTTTCCTAAGTTTCATAACTAGTTTTATGCAGCTTTCAAACATACCTTTTAAAGTAATGCATACATAATACACATCTCACAAACACATGCCTGATTCATCATCTAGAGCTTTATTTGAAATAAAAAGTATTGTAGCAGTTCCTCTTTTATTTTTTTCCCTGTAGAAGAAATTCTTACTAATCCAAAAGGAGTTGTTCCATACCATAATGCTTCAATTTGGGTATGCCATGGACTCACTGAACTTACAAAGATATATAACCTCCATCTTTGTGAATTTCTTTAAAACTAGCTTAACAGCAGTGCTTTGTTTCTAAACAACTGCTATTTATTTATTCTGAATAAGTACTATTACTCATATCCTGTCTTTGGAAGAGACAAATAATGCGTCTTCATAAACTTTGGGCCATGAGGAGCGGTTTACTACTTCAAGATGCAAACCAAGAAGTTTGCCTTCTTAGAACAGAAAGCACATATTCCACGTGAGACATAAAAACCCAGTCTGTTATCAATTACCCTTGTGAGTAACTCCACAAGATCAATGCTGCACAACAGAAGCCAGAATTTAGCCCAGCATTTTTAATAAAACTCATCCATTCCTAAAGCTAGCAGAAGCACCAAGGTCTGCAAGAAAACAGGATCTTCCAACATATACTGAAGAAAGAAAAATTCGAATTAATACTTTGATGGGTAAACTCAACAAGCCTGCTTCCAATAGCACACAGCCAGCTTAAACTAAATTATCCTTGCACACACAGGGAAAAGCTAGCTCAGATTCAGGCACAGTAACTGGGTTTCCTAAGGGCACAGAACTCTTTCTAGGCACAATAGTTTAGGGTGTACTAGTAGAAGTGATAATTACTGATCTCCCCAACTGAACGTCAACTGAGCAAGAAAGTCAACAAAAAAACCCAAAATATCAAAAACACAACTATGCAAAAACTGTTTAAAAACTTTAATTAATCAAAGGTACTGAGGATCCTCCAGCACACCGTAAGAATATACTCAGAAAGGCACCAATTCCGTTGCCATATCAACTTAGCACAAAAAATCAGTAGCCGTCTGGCT
>JAOEHX010012224.1:0-10050 GCA_025448015.1 Bolborhynchus lineola
CATATTTTTATATCACACATTACATATACATAAAATATATAATAAATTATATACATTGCATGTAGCAATATATTTGTCATAATACTTATTACTACAATAATATATATTTATAAATGTACAGTGTATATATAGTGTTTGATGTTTTGGAAAGTTCCAGGGGCATTTTATATTTCTTTGTATGCAATCTAATTTCTAATTATAAATACACTAACTTTAAATCTTATTTATAAATACATATATGTGTACATATATAATATATATTTGAAATATAGATACTTGTACAGGCCAAGGGGAATGGCTTTAACCTGCCACAGGGGAGACTGAGATGAGCTCGTAGGCACAAGCTCTCCGCTGGGAGGGTGAGAGGTGCTGGCACAGGGTGCCCACAGGAGCCTGTGTGTTTCTTGCTGAGCTCAGGTTATCGCCTCAATATTCCCGTCCAGAGCCCTTACGTTGTGTCCTGCTCCTCCCAGCAGCAGCAGGCAGGGCCAGGACCCCGTCAGAGCAGACACAGACGGCTCAGGTTGCTGTGCCTGGAGCTGAGTGGGTTGGACAAGAGCTTCGTCCGGAGTCAGTGCCTGCAGCCCTCACAGTGTGTGGGATCAGAGCTTTGCCTGAGTATGACACGGGAATGGGGGACCCTTCCCTCCTCTGAGCGGCTCAACTGGGGTGGAGGGGGCTGAGCTTGAGCTCAGCGGGGCTTTGAGCCCCTCTTACTGTCAGCGGAAAACAAAAGCAGCTTCTTTTCATCTTTCTGATGAAAATGCCGTTGATGGTCCCCTCCTGGAGGCAGCTTCCTGGGACCGGGGAAGGAAGGTGACATTTAGTGCTTTTATCCTGTGCTCCTTGAGCTCATCCTCTCATTCCCACCGCCAGCAGCCATTCCACTACAGAGCACCCTGCTGAGCAATCGTTCCTGTTCCTTGGGCTGGCATTGATCAACCACAAACCCTCGGGCATTTCCTGGCTTTGTTGGGTTTCTTCTGAGGATTATTTGGGACACAGAAGTGTCGATTTTTAACTTAATACCTTTTATATAGCAAAGGCAACAGCTGTGAGCTATACAGCCCAACAGCACCTGGTCATGTCCCCTCGCTGGCAGCACTCCTGCTTTACCCTGGGTGCCTGTGACTGGAGGGCAGAACAAGAGCCAGTGCCTGACTACCTTGAACAGTCTGGCCTTGGGCGTAGTGTGACAGAGCAAGCAGTTGTGCAGCGCATGGGAGTTGTTCACATCAGCTGGGGCATGAAAGGAGCTCTGCTCTGTGCCTTGTTGAGGAGCATCTCCCTGCTTCCTCAGTGAGCTGTGGCTAGTAGTGCTGTGTAGGGAATGCTGAGCCCTGCATTTTGGGGTGGAATTTGGGGTTTTGAGCCCGCTGGCTCCCATTAATGAGCCTCTGCACCCTTTAGTGCGCAGTGTGTCTGTTTAGTGTCCCACTCACTTGGCAGTGCTGGCGTGCTGCAGGCTCAGTTCTGCAGCCAGGCCAGGACCATGATGTCCCAGGCAAGCTGTGAGCCCTTGTGTGGGGCTAATCCCGTGTGCTGCTGCTTTGCTGGGCAGGGATGACCATGCCCGGGGCAGGCTGCTCACCTGGAGGGAAGCGTGAGCCGTGGAGGTGCGCAGGCATGTGGATTCATGGCATTTTCACACAGTGGGACACGGCATCTGCTGATCCCGGGCATCTTCTCAGTTCCAGGGAGGTGTGTGGTCCCTCAGCACGGTGCTGTGCGATGCTCTGATGACCATGGACGTGATGCTGTGCACGGCCTCCATCTTCAACCTCTGTGCTATCAGCGTGGATCGGTAAGTGCCTTCCTACTCCTCTTCATGCCAGAGGAGGGAGTGCTGTGTCCTGGCACCAAGCTGCTTCCCTGCAGACCCCATGCTCTGCCCTTCCATCCTCCCCCATCACCACCTTTGTGTCCATCAGTATCCTTGCACAATGCCATGGTAAGGGCAGAGCTGCCCCTTTGGGTGCTCTTCTGAGGGGGTGACTGGTTGTAGCCCAGGCCTCGGCTCTGTAAGTGAATTAACCCGGGGGGAAGGGAAGTGACAAGAGCCTTTGGGACTCACGTTACCAGTGATGGGACCGCCACACTGGGACTGACTCACCCGGGGCCTGTGTTGGCAGGTTTATCGCTGTCTCAGTCCCCCTGAACTACAATCGGCGACAGATCGACCTGCGGCAGCTGATCCTCATATCCACCACCTGGATATTTGCCTTTGCTGTCGCATCCCCCGTCATATTTGGCCTCAACAACGTCCCAAACCGGGACCCCAGCTTGTGTCAGCTGGAGGATGACAACTACGTCGTGTACTCCTCCATCTGCTCCTTCTTCATCCCGTGCCCCGTCATGCTGGTGCTCTACTGCGCCATGTTCCAAGGACTCAAGCGCTGGGAAGAAGCCCGGAAGGCCAAGCTCAGGGGTGGCATCTACAGCGCCAACAGAAAGCTCTATCACCCCGGAACCTTCATTGCGAGCGAGCAAACCAGGCTGGAGGCAGACGAGTGCAACCCCTACACCCTCTGCAGCCATCCCAGGGACTGTGGGATGAGCAACGGGATCCAGACTGTCTCCTACCCCCACCTCCAGTACCCACACCCGGGACACGGTCGGAAGCAGGCCAAGATCAACGGCCGGGAGCGGAAGGCCATGCGGGTGCTGCCCGTTGTGGTTGGTGAGGAATGGCTGGGGAGGAGCAGGGAATGCACTGCACATGCAGTAGGGCTTGTTTGAACCTGGTGAAGCCAACACACTCGTTGGCCTCCCTTAGCAGGAGCCATATGGCCCCAGGATGCTGAGGACTGGAGGGGGTGGTGCTGGTGACACAAGAGCCACCTTCCTCCAGTTCCACCTCCCCAGTGCCCAGCTCCTCCCTCTTCCCCTCACTTAACACCCACCCTCCCCTTGTCCCTGCGCCTGGTTGTGGCATCTGCCATACCCATTGCTCATCATCAGGGAGTGATTGTCCCTTTGAGCAGGGTAGTGCCACCAAGCACGTCCCCTGGGACAGAGCAGGAGCACCTCCAGCGTTTGTAACCTAACCTCTCAATCCAGGGAAGCCCGTGGCTCTTGACAGCTTAAATGCAAATCCAAACTCATGCGTAACTCAGACTTTGCACCAAGGGTTAGGACAGGAAAGACATCCCTGCCTGGGTGCAAGCACAGCTCTGTACATCAGCCCAGCGGCTGCTTTGGCCTGGAGCCGGCTGAGCTCCCTCCCTTCCCTTGTTTCACCCGGGCTTGTGTCAAACTAACCGCTCTTTTTGTTAAGATGATGCAGTTTTCGTTAACTTCACCCCTTTTCAACTGCCCCTCCACAGGTGCTTTCCTCTTCTGCTGGACTCCTTTCTTCGTGGTCCACATCACCAAGGCTCTCTGCAAGTCCTGTGCTGTTCCCACTCAAGTCACCAGCACCGTCACCTGGCTGGGCTACGTCAACAGCGCCGTCAACCCCATTATCTACACCGTGTTCAACGCCGAGTTCAGGAACTTCTTCCGCAAGGTCTTGCACCTCTTCTGCTGAGCCCCCGGGACAGGGACGGGTTTTGTATAGCTCATTAAAGTTCTATTTCTGCCTAAGGGCTGCTGTCTTTGCTGGGGGGAGGAGGGAGAGGTGAAGGCTGCATGTTCCCAGCTCCTTAGGACAGGGAGCTGCAGGTGAGTACTCCTGGATACAGCTCTGAGAGTTGTTTAACATTGGGGCTTGGCATAAGCAGCAGAGGGATGGCAGCGCTGGGCCTGGATTTAAGTGGAGGTGTTTGGGCTGAGATGACCTTCTCTGAGCCAGCACTAAGGGAAGCGACTC
Source organism: Bolborhynchus lineola (assembly GCA_025448015.1). Classification (NCBI taxonomy): domain Eukaryota; kingdom Metazoa; phylum Chordata; class Aves; order Psittaciformes; family Psittacidae; genus Bolborhynchus; species Bolborhynchus lineola. The sequence continues at coordinate 3,812 of JAOEHX010012224.1, forward strand.
ACCCCTGGCCCACTGTGGTGCCTGGAGAGCTTTGATCCTGGTGGCTGCTCTGGCCTGGAGAGTCACAGATGGGTCCCTGCACAGGACAACAAACCAGCCTCCATCCCTGGGACACAGTGACAAACCAGCCTCCATCCCTGGGACACAGGAAGCACCATGTAATGACACCTCTGAGCCTCACACAGGAAGGAACAGACTCATCAGAAGCCGCTGCCATAGGACTCCGGTGTTTTCCATCTCATCTTTCTCTGCTGTTAACCTTCCTGTGACTCCAGATAGGATTTGTGATGCTGGATTGGGCCACTCTGATTCAGGGGGACCCCTCCTGACTGTGAGCTGAACACTGCCCTCACCCACCAGTACCAAACAGGAGTGAATAACCAAGAGGAGAAGCGACCCCTGAGAGCTGTGCGGCTGAACCCCCCCCAGCAGTGTGTGGGGCTCCCCCAGCCTGACCATAAACCTCAGTGACGGTGCCTGATTTGCCTGAATTACTAAAGCAGCACATTAATAATGAAGTGACTTTGTTGCAGGTGACAAAGCAAATCACTTCCCAGTGCTCACCACAGCTGGAGTTAGCCCTGACAGGAGCAGGGCAGGACAACCCCCTGTTAATGCACAGAGGGGTAGGTCTGATGAGGATGCGTGTCCCCAGCTGAAGAGAGGACACCCCCATCAGTGCTGCTGCCGCTCTCTGCCTTCACCCATGGCAGCTGGCACAGAACCAGTGGCACGTGGCTGCATTCACCTCATTTTATTTAACAACGTGTTCTTCTGCACTTGAACCCAAGTGCAGAGGCTCCACCATGGCAGAAGCTCCACCGTGGCAGAAGCTCCACCGTGGCAGAGGCTCCACCGTGGCAGAAGCTCCACCGTGGCAGAGGCTCCACCGTGGCAGAGGCTCCACCGTGGCAGAGGCTCCACCGTGGCAGAGGCTCCACCGTGGCAGAAGCTCCACCGTGGCAGAGGCTCCACCGTGGCAGAAGCTCCACCGTGGCAGAAGCTCCACCGTGTTCCACGTTTGCCCACACAGAGGGAACGCAGGAAAACGCCCAAGCAGAAGTCAGCGCTGCTGCACGCTGAGGACCTGTACCGAGCTTCTCAAGGCAATTCAATAAACCAAATGAAGGTTCTGTTCTTTGTTCAGAGCAGAGGTAGGAGGTGCGGGAGAAGGGGGCGGCGGCAGATCCCATCGCAGCGCCTGCTGCAGGCGCAGCTCAGAGGTGGCTGACGAGGAGGTCGCTGCTGTCCCTGCGGTGGAGGTTCCCCTCGGTGAAGCCAAAGCTCCCATGAGGGTTTCACAGTTTCTGCTTCACTCAAAGTCCTGAAAGAGGCTCAGGAGGAGGCGAACGATGTCCCTGGACCCAGAAGTCTGCCAAAGCCGGGTCTGCCTGCGGGCAGGGTGCAGGCGATGGAGGGCACCAGTCAGGAGGTGGCCAATCCAGTGGCCACGCTGAGGTAGCTTTGCTCAGACACTGACTTTCTCCATCACGCTGTCTGTGACGTGCACGTCCTGAGCCTGCACTGCAGCTGCCTGCCCGCAGATGTGCTGGTGGTCCTTCCAGTCCTGCACGGGAGAGACGGGAAGGGCTGAGCAGAATGGAGCCTTGGGAAGGACAAAACTACGCTGGGACCCCCCCGAGCTCTGTCTGAGAAGCTCCTTCTCCAGCACTGCAAAGCTCCAGGGCTCAGCCCAACAGCACTAACAATGGGCAGGAAAGGGGCCATGTGCTGGGTCAGTATTGGAGGTGGAATGATGGCTTCTCAACCCAAACACTCATCTAGGGCACCCCTGTGAGCTCATGGAGCCAGAACCGGACTTAACCCCTCTCCTGAAGGACAGCTCTGGACCAAGCGGTGCCCCTCCAGGACAGCACCACACATTGGTCTTAGTTCAGCACCAGCAATGGAGGGGAATGGAACAACTTCAGCGCTTAGGCTGAACCAGGCAAACCCCCTCTGCTTGCTCAGCCCAGCGGTGGCACAGCAGAGCTCACAAACCGGGGGGAACCTTGAGGAAGCGGCCACCTCAACCCCCCCGGCCTCTTGCAGCACTGAGCACCAGGAGTGCCTTGGGCAGACGTTCCCTCAAGTGACAAGCTGCTTTCTAGACCAGAGTTGGACCGAAGCTTTTAGCCACCACTGAGAAGGTGCGGGCAAGTGCTGAGACCTCCCCTCCCCTCTGCTCTGGGCCCACGCAGCTGGTGCCTGTGCTCTGCCTGCCCACGTGGCAGAGGCTGTGCCAGGGCCTGGGCACAGCCACTGCCTGTCCCCGGTGTCACACCCTCGGCAACAACCAAACTGGCAGCTCTCCCCCAGGCTCTCACCTTCCTCTGGCAGAACGTGGAGCAGTAGTTGACTTTGTGGCACCCCGTGCACTCGTTCGTCGCCTCCCGGCCGCAGTTGACGCAGGATTGCTGTGAACAGGCAGCAAAGTGAGGGTGTCAGAGAGGACAACACCGGGGGGGGTCCCCAAAGCTCTGAGTTCAGCTCAAACATAAGGTTTTACAGGTTTAGTTTCTAAACCTGCACACATCTGAGAGAGGGTCTGAGGCAGAACAATGGGAGCAGGAATAAGGATGGGGCCCTCCAGTTTAAGCATTTGTAGGGAGGAGAAAGGGATCTGCTCCTGGGTGTCCCTGCACCAGTCAGCAGCACTGCCACATAAACTGTGTCCCAACAGGGAAACAGGAGCTGGAGGAGCACAACTAGGAAAGCTATAACAGGAGCAGGGACTTGACGTGAGGCGAGACAAGATACAGGGATAAAAATTCCCACCTGGTTGTTAAAGGATGTGTTTGTGTCTATCGCTTTCATCTGTATCAGTGACAGCAATTAACATAACCTGGGTGTTGGGTGGAAACATCACTGAACTACCACAAGAAACAGCACTTCAGAGAGGACTCTGCTTCCAGCTCATTAAATCCTGACACATCATTAACACGTTGGAGCTGTGGTGGAGCTGTCTCCAGTTCCACCAGCTCCTTCTCTCCTTGGAACACAATGAACCTCCCAACCAGCGCCCTGGATCAGCACCGAGCTCCTCACAGCCGCTCTCACACCTCCCCCATGCACCTACAGCTAATGGTGTGACTGAACTGTGCCGGTGTCCTCCGGGTCCAGCTGGGATTCAGGCTACCAGAAAGGGCCTGATGGAAGAAGACAAAGAGCAGAAGACACGAGATAGCCCCAGCTCACCTTGATGATGATTTCTGCCTTCCCATCCACATCTTCTGACTGTTGAAATAACTGGTTCTGGTATTGCTGCAAGGGAAAAGACACCAGATGTGTCCCTGCAGCCCGGGTATGACGTGAAGGGTCCCGACACTGAGCTTGTTTCTATCGCACCCAAAACTGCAGTTGCAAGAGGACAGAGAGGAACCTCATCCCCCTTCTGAGAGAGGGAGACTGTGACCCTGTGGAGACAGGCCCAGCAGCCTGTGACAGACAGCCGGAGGTGACAACCTGCCATTAAGTACAGCCCTCGCTCAATCCCGCTCTCAGCCAGGCCTCCTTCCTGCAGCCAGTGGCTTTATTGCCACAGCGGAACTGCACCCACCACAACCTAAGAAGTTAGCACAGGGAACAGGAGGAAAATGCCAAGGGAGGAGGGCCAGGAGCCACCTCCATGAGCCAAAGTCTCAGTCAAGGCCAGGGATCCTGATCCACTGCAGACACAGGAGCCTGGAGGGATGGCACAACCCAGAGAACGGGTTAGGGGAGAAAACCAGACAAAACACCCCAAGACTTCAGGAACAGCATCAGCCACAGCCGTTATTCCTCCTTTCAACAGAAGCAGAAAAGGGCTTTCAAACAGGTTTGGCATCAAGCAGTGCCCTGGGGGTGACACTTGGGGTGTGCAGCAGCTTCAAACCAGCTCAACAGCAGCTCCTTGCACTGCGATGCTCAGCACAGCTGAGAGAGGAGCCCTGGACCACAGGAATCCAAACCTGATCCCGACTGGATTATCTGCTGACCCCGGCTTACATTTATTGGGAACAGTTGCAAAGTACACAAAAAGCTGAACCCCACCTTCAGGCAAAGCAGGTTTAGTGAGCGCGACGCACACATAAGGAGATTAAGGGCTTAGTTCACAGGTGACTCTGTGAGCCCACATCCCAGCAGTTATCCTCCTGTGGGATCCCAACCTGCCGAACCTTGGCATCACCAGGACACAAGTTCAAGTTAGAACATTCCAGGAAGATGGAAGTGGTAGGGGCAGGGAAACCAGAACTGAGTGCAAGCCAGAAGCATTCAAGGAGCGCACGGGCCGGCCTGAGGTGAACCCATCCTGCCCCCTCTCGGGAAGAACATGACCTTGATTCCTGAGACAACCATTCCCATCAGTGGGACCAGACTGTGGAGAGCCAGGACTGAAGCCTCCTCTGCCGCCAGCACGCAGCGAGGAGGTTGGGATGAGCTTCCACTGCTCAGGGACACAGCGACCGTGTGAAGGGCACTGGAAAAGCACAGCGATCCTGAACGCCCCCTTAGTGAAGAGGTGGAATCGCTGATGCTGAGCTGATGCTTCGCCCCAGCTGCAACACCTCCGCACACGCAGTCCCCAGTGGCCACCCCTCTGCAGCAGCCTGCGCAGGGGTAGTGCCGGGATGGACACGCTCAGTCCTGCTCTGATCAAGTGCTGCAGCTCCAGAACTTAAACCCTTTCCACCACCAGACTCCACAGTGTGGCCAATCCCGTTTGCCAGGGAGACTGCCGATGGAAAGACCCTGCGAGGAAGCCCGGCCACCTCTGTCCCTGTCTGAGCTGCATCAGTGCCTCCACCTCAGCCCTAAGCCCGGAAATCCGCTGATGGAAACAACTTTAACCTCCTTCTGCCTCCTTCCTATCTACCCCCATCGTCTCCAGTGTGAGGAATCCAGGCCATGCAGAAACTATGGAGACAGAAAGGTGTGATACGAGAGAGGATCAGTCCAGACACATGCGGCTCTCCCACAGAACAGCTCCAGAGGACCAGTGACCTCCAACCCTCTACCGTTTTCCCTGCTCCCTCGGCACACACCAGTGTTCAGCTGCTTCCCGGAGCTGCATCATGGCCTGGGCGACCCCTTTCAGGTTCATTTCCTACTCTCTAACCCCGAATTGGTTTAATCTTTCTAAAGCAGAGCTCGCTGGCCCAGCTGTTGGCTGCTTTAATCTCCCAGGCTCTTTCCAGAGGGGCTGTGCTCCGAAGGCGGTGCTGCCCCCCCAGGAGCTCTTTAATTAAACACTTGGCACAGCTCAACACCGATTCTTTTCAGTTGAGACAGAAACAGTGATTAACACATGTCCTGAATGGCTTCATCACCTCCCAGCAGTCTCCTGCACTGAACTGGGGGAGTCCACGTGCTCTCCCCCTCCTTATCGATATAAACAGTGGCTTAATGCCCACTCCGACAACCGGACCCACAGACCTCAGTGTAAAGCTCTGCCTTTAACCCAGCCCTTGGGCGAGCTCCTCCCTCCTGCAGGAGGCCCGGAGCCTTTCCTGCCCCAGACACTCTTCCTGAAGGTTTTTCCCTACATCACTGAAGGCAGCAAACCCAACACTTGGAGAGTGACCGCAGGATCAGATACACTCAGTCACAGGTAACAGCGGGCAGCAGCCACAGCAGCAGCTGTGCTGATGCTCTGACAGAGCAGCTGTATCCTGAACCCACACCAACAGGGCTGAGGGTCTGCTTTTCCTTCCCAATGTCATTGCCCCAGGATTGGAAGTAACCTTATTGTAACTTACATCTGGTGTTTGCCCACACAAAGCCATGCTCAGGCTGAGCACCACTGCACAGGTGCCTGTTTCCACATGGAAAGCACCAGGCTTGTGGCCACCACCATCACAGAATCATAGAATGGTTTGGGTTGGAAAGGACCTGAAGCTCATCCAGTTCCAACCCCTGCCACGGGCAGGGACACCTCACACTAAGCCATGGCACCCACGGCTCTGTCCAACCCGGCCTCGGACACCCCCAGCGATGGAGCATTCACAGCTTCCCTGGGCAACCCATTGCAGTGCCTCAGCACCCTCACAGCAAAGAAGTTCTTCCTCATATCCAATTTAAACTTCCCCTTTTTCAGTCTGAACCCGTTACCCCATGTCCTATCACTGCAGTCCCTAATGAGGAGTCCCTCCCCAGCATCCCTATAGCCCCTTCAGACACTGGAGGCTGCTCTGAGGTCTCCACGCAGCCTTCTCTTCTCCAGGCTGAACAGTCCCAACTTTCTCATCCTATCTCCATAC
>JAOEHX010012227.1:0-18776 GCA_025448015.1 Bolborhynchus lineola
ACATCAGCGCTTCCAAGTGGCTGGAAAAAGTGGTTTTTTTTTTTTATTTTCTTTTTTTTAAGCTGTTCTTGGAAATGGCTGACCCATTTTTGCTGACTTCGGTATGTAATGCTATCCCTTCCAGCTGCAAAAGCATGCATGTGACTAGACCCTCAGTGGCGGAAGGCAAGGTCAGGAGTTTATGCTGATTTGATTTAGTTGCTTGGGCCATGTGCACCATGACAGTAGTACTTAATCCCTAATTAGTTCCTGTTATTTCTAAATCTCAGTTTCATCCAGTTTAGTGAGATTACTTTAAAGAAAATCTTAAGTGCTGAATTGTATGTTTTGTGAGAGAATGTTATAAATGATATGTACACTGCTTTTCATATTTCTTTGTATTATGTTAACCATTATGGTACTTCAGTGTTTTATCAATCAGTATATGAAACAACATGATTTAGCCCCTGGCATACACGTATGTCATCCCTACGGTGGTGTTTGTGCTATAACGTTGCTTCTGTTGGAAGTCTTATCGTACACATACACATGTGAAACAGCAGTGAATATTGCCTTCTTTTGCAAGTACTGGTTTGGAAAGCAAAATAGGGTAATCTTTTATTTCAGTAAACGTACATTTCATCATCTTATATCAGTCTTTAGAAGGTTCTATTTTTCCTATCTTCTGTATAAATGAAGCTGCTTTTTATGGGGGGAATTAACCATGGTTCCAATGAAGTGTTTCTTCATTGAAGACTAGCCCTCCACTTCTGTAAAGATCAGGTCTGTCATTATCTTGTATAATAGAGAATATCTTTGGAAAGCAGTGTTAGGAGTGGCAGCCTTACTGGGGAGCTACCATGCAAAACTGCCTTAGTTCGGCGCTCAGGAAAACTGCACAGCTTTGTCCTCGCTGCCTTTGCATTGTCAGGAGCTAACAGAGGCTTGAGTAACCTAGTTTGTCCTCTGGCAGAGTGGATCAGGGTTTTCTCACAAACTGTCCCTAAAGAGCCAATAGGGATGCACACATAGCTTTAAATTGCAGGTTAGATTGATCAGCATAAGACTTTGAATCAAATAGACTGCACTGTGACATCTAACTCCCCAAAGTGCTTTTTTAACTTCCTCCTTGCTGATTAGTAAGTTTAACTTCATGTAGTTCTCAGTTTGCCAACTGAATTTGCCTAAGCAGTGGGCTATCTTTGTTGTCGGTGGTCACCCTGAACTTTCTGATAGTATAGAGCTGTCATTTCACCAAACTGTGGCCTGTAATGTCATGTGGTCAGGTGAGTAACTTCATAGCTGCTTGCAGATGCTGAAAATGCTGGAGGGATAATTGATTTTGATTGACTTTGGAGAAACCTGCTGAAGTAGGTTCTCCTTCCTGGTTACTGGGTATGAGCCCTTAAAAGGAGTTCAGAAACATTCAGAACTTCTAGGATAGATGTATTCTAGTGGAACAAAGTATTTTATGGTTGATAGTGCAGAAAGGTGGAAATTAAATTTCCCTCCTGTAGAGGTTACTTATCAATGCCAGTAAGGTAACTAGTTTAGTACCAAACTCAAATTTGTTGTGTCTGAGAGGTGTAACTGCTATACAAGCTTGTAATCAGCATTCTTTCACTTCTTCATGGGCTTTCTCAGAAAATGGAGCTCAGACTTGTGTGACAGAGTGATGAGAACTGATATGTACAGGAAAACTCTCTTCAGTGTGTTTTTTACAAGGAGAATTAATATCTCTTTGATGCTTTAGCTGTTCTGGTCAAACATCTTACCTCTTCTGGCTTGCGGAAGTATCAGTCTTTATGTGGATCATCCCACTAGCTATGTGGATGCTCCTGCTTCTGATGAGCAAATCAGCCATGACATGGGTGTTATGTTTGTGGGGAGGAGGGGTGATACAACAGTGTGTCACAAACCTTGGTGCCTTGTGTTATCTTTAGTTATCTACTACTTAAGAGTGATAAAATGGCTCACTGTTTTGGGTGGTTTCTTGGGATGGGATTTGGAGTTTCACTGAGGACTGTGATAGCTTTACTGTCAGTTGGCTTTTAGTGCAAGGTTTTTGAGTTTGTTGTTTTGTTACTGCTTGTTTCCCAATGCTAATGGTTCTTCTCTAATCTACATCCCTATTTTTCTTTATTGCTAGTTAAAACCCGGCTACTTTAGGAAGGAGAGGAATGTGAAGCCTGGTAGATCAGGGCCAGCTGCATGACTGAGATTCTGAGGTGAAGAGGTGCTTGTGCCATGCATGAGTTTCCCAGTGCAGGGAGAGATGGAAAGTTCCTTAGTAGATACCTGTTGATGATACTAACTTTGTTTCTGTCTTCAGTTTTTCATATGGGTAAATCTGTTCTATTTTGTGTTTCTTTTGGGTTTGATGATAACTCATTAAATCAGCACCATGCTGTTGTTAGGAGTATTAACAACAAAGTACAAGTTTTGTGATGTAAGTACGTTGCCCTTTTTTTTTTTTCCGAGTTGGTAGTCTGTCTGTTTACTTCTGTGTTGTACTGAAGATTTTTGGATAGGAGCTTTCCTAAGTAGAGCTAGAACACTATTATTTACCCTTAGACATCAGACTAACCTATGATAAATAAAGTATTCATCAGGTACTGTTAGTAACTGTAGAATACTAAAGAAACTTGTGGATCATGACTTGTTATGGCATGGATACATGAAATGGTACTGCAGACACTGATCACCTTATAGTGTCCAGTAAATGAAAGTGTTTTAAATGCTAGTCTGTAGAGTTCAATCTGTAACATCTTGTAAAAGACTTGGTGTATCCCCCACAGTTTATAGAATATTCTCAGATATGTGAGGTCTTATAAAATGATGTCTGTCTTACTGCCCTGATGTTTTGCTGATGTCTTGCAGGTACTCTCTTGTTAAGCTTCAGTGAAGATCATTGCCTACTCCCTTGAGTTACCATGAAAAGTTCTCTATGGCAGATTTTGAGCCTGTTTATGATTATAAGCTTTTTACAGGAAGGAGATTACCTTTGTGTGTGTGTCCACTGAAAGGGTCAAATTCCTCCTTGAAATTTCTGTCTGTTTGGATGGTCAGACAGGTTGCTGGATGATACATCACTGCATCTGAGCCACAGCAGCAGTTTTTCAAGCTGTATTTGCACATTTTCATTGCATTGTGAGTGCCTTCCTTTCTTAGGAGGCAGTTGCGATGTTGTTGTGTATACTTCTGTGAGTGGTGTCTGGGCATGAGCATCCAGAGCATTCAGTTTGTTATTGTTGAGGTGGCCACAGAAATGAAAGCATTGAATGTAGCACAGATACAGCTGTAGCCACAGCATCTGCAGTGTAAGTGTACTTGTCAGTGTCTTGCTGCTAGAATGTGGAAAAAGAATTCCTGAGCAGGATATCAACTGCAGTGCTTTGGGTTTTTTTAATTTTTGCATAGGGAAGGGGAAGGTTGGTAGAATGCAGTGTACTCTTCAGAATGCTATAATTCTGGCTGTTTTCTAGCCATTTGCCTTTAACAGTTTTCTTCTGTGACTGTATCTTGTTTTCATGGATTTGGCAGGTAATACAGGTACTGCCGTGTCCTTGAAGGGGGCAGTTTGACAACAAAGTCTTAGCTATTCTAGCACCTTGCCACTGCCAAAAGGGGCAATCCCATTTTATGTCTTTCTTCCCCCTCTCCTGTTCTGTCACTTACAGTGTCTTTGGCAGACATGTGGCTCTTGGTTGAGTCTGCTCACCATCACTAGTGGTGAGGAACAGGCTGCTGCTTCTTTTGGTGGCAGCAAGCTGTTAGATTAGATTAGCTTTCTTGGGTAATTACATCCTTAAAGGGGTCTGGAAAGAGTCTTTAAATCAGCAGTGTCGCTTTCCTTGAATAGCGTTGATTCTTTCTAAGACACTGGATCAACATGAATAGCCTTAAACCACCTATAGAAGAAGGTTTTTCTTTCTATTCCTCAAAGTATGGTGCTAGTCTCGTCTCTTTGTCTTCACCTTTGTTGGTTCTGTGGCATTCCATTTGGGAATGCAGACATGGTGCAATTTGACTGTACAAAGAGTAAAGATCCTCTTTAAAAGCCTTCTTTTGAGTGTGCCTGTTGGTTCTATTCTCACTAATGTTCTGGGCCATGAGATTTACTACACAAAGGAGCAAATCCAGGATAAGGGCTTCCAGATCCTCAGTTTAGCCATTATTTATTGGAGGATAAACAGCATCACTGAATTGTCACTTGAAACAAGTCAAATTTCCAGTCTCTTTGGACAAATTGAAAGTTTTTCCAAATAAAAAGAACTGTGAAGGTTCTTGATGTACTTTTGCAAATACCCAATAGTGTCTTTTTTGGGTGGTTTTTTTTTTTCTATGTGTTGTGTTATGCTCTGCAATATGAGTATGTCAAAAGCTTTCCAAATTTCCAGTTGCCATTGGAAATATTAAGTGTTTTCCTCAGTCCATCTCCAAGGCGGCACAAGACTTCAGGCAGAAGATTTCAAAAATCCATCAAAATGCATAGGGTGAAATAAAGCCCTGCTTTAATACTGCCCAATATTTCCTTTTGATGGGAGTAAAGGGTGATAAATTGTTGTTTTCTTAAGCAAATAAACTCTATGGCTGACTTGTTTCATATTTGAAACTGTATGCTTCTTGGATTATTAAAGGAGTCAGAACACAACTGAGTGGCTCAGATCCTTTTTAAAACCAAATCTTTTCAATAGAACAGTACTAGTAAGTCACTATTATGAGTACTGGTGAAAAATGCATCAAAGAAGTTGAAAGGTTAATTACAAATGTTTCTTAAAGTCAGTCTGTAAAGGAACAATAATAAGCTAGTCTTGGATATCATTTTGCACTTGCTTATTGGAGATCTTGCTACACGTGTTCTTGATTTCCGTTCCCCTTTCTGACTGAGCAAGTGTGCTTCTGTGTAGATGGGTCCCTAGATAGTCTCTATATTAGAGTGTATTTTTAACTTTTGCAGTTTATTTACAGGGTATAAAGACTTTGTCTTTAGAGTTAGTCAAAAAGAAGGCACATACTAATTTTATGTGTTACTCATAATTGGGTTACTCTAAATTTTCATCCAGTGATTTCTCTATTCCAATTTAAGAATTTAATGTAATAGATATTAGTCCAGTAAGAAATTAATTTACATGACTTTGAACAGACCAAGTCTTTTCTTTCTGCATGCACAGTGAATTAGTGTTGAAACACATCTGTAGTTTTAGGTCAAGAATTGCATGAAGTAATTCTTGTTACTAGAGAAGGTAAACCACACATATTTTTGTGATACAGAAGAATAAGTGTGTAAAAAGCACTTACATCAGCCCGCTTTATGGAGTTGCTTAAGTACATTTGGAAGCTACATCCTTTGGATGGACAATGATGAATGTATTCCCACGTTCTGTAGTTAACTTTTTAAGAATTTTTGGTGGTAGATGTGTTTGGCATCTGCCTTCCATGAAGACAAGAACAGGAATTCCCTTTGAAGAATAACCTAGAAACTTAAATGTTTAATTACTTTGAAATAACAAGGGGATGGGGCAGTGGTGTGTACTTGTGGTAATATCCTTGTTCACTGTTTTCAGTTCAATATGCTAAGCTATTCTTCCCTTTTTCTCAAATATGAAATTAAATAAGGCATTTCTCTTACAAAGGAAGTTAAAAGCACAGAAAAGTAGCATCTTGGTTGTAATGCTGTGCTGTCTTCAGACTTTCTTAGGAAGTATTTTATCTGTGGAGTTGTGAGGGGGGTTGATTTCGATTTTTGTCAGCAGCAATGTAATATGGTGCTTACGGCTGTCTTGTCAAGTGTCTTGCATGCATGGGCCTTGTGTACTTTCTAATATTTCACATCAACAGTTAAATGATCATAACTAAAATGTGTTGGTCAAAAGTCAGTAGAATGTGGTTGAAGTACTCTGGATATTAGTAGTCATCAAATACATAGTAACTTGATTGGTCGCAGCTACGGGCATGGACATAATGTGATCTTCATGTGAGCTCATACAATTTGGTAACTGGAAGAATAGCAAAAAAAATTATCTCTCTTCTTTCACTGTCTCCCCCCCCTCCAACCAAGACTACAGATTCATTGTGTGGCATGCAGCTGGAGTGGTGAAGTCTGAGAAACACTTCCAAATGTTCTCAAAGTTCAAAAGAATCTAGAGGATTATGTCACATTTTGGGACAAAACAGAGTTCTGGGGTTTGTGCTCTCTGCTCCTCCTAAACCACTGTGTTCTCCTTTCCTAACTCTGTTTTTAATTTTATGAATTTAATGGTGGTCTTTAGTGTTAACTCTCAGGGTATTCCAAGGCCAGTGATGCCCCTTGTAAAGCAGGGGAGAAAATAGTCTTTCCAAAGTTAATTTGTTAAATAGTATGTAAGTTTTGGTGATGCCTTTTACTTTATTTCTAATATTTTATATTTAAATTTCTGTGCTGTGTTGTGCAAAATGCATAGTGTCAAACAGAAAAGTTGTGCTGTGCAAAGTGATCTGTGAAATGCATTAGCAGCACTCTGCTAATACTGAGTTTGAGAGAAGAGTGGTGTAACACCACATAAATGTTCTCAGTTGCTCCCCAGCTTGGGTTTACTGATATTCTGTCAAAATTTTAGGATCTGTTTTTCTAATTACTGTGACTGCAGGAATTTCTGGATTGTCTTCGTGTCTAGAAAGAGTAGAATGGAGAAAAGGTTGCTTTTTCTGTGGAAAAACAAATGTGAAGAGCGGCTATGGGTTCTGTTTCTGTAATCTGCCTTAGTGAACTCAAGACCTCTGTTCTAATAAGCATGAACTCTGCAGCTACTGCTTAAGTCACAATTTGGTATCTAGATTGTGTCTGTATAAACTTTACTATGGATGGTTGCAGAGTGCAGAATTCTTGATCTTAGTTTCAAACTGTCTCACCTATGAGGTGTTCTGGGCTTGTAGCATATAGAGAGGTTTGAGCACAGCTTGTGTATTTTTCTGCTTCTATAGAGCATTGCTGAGGTTTTATCAGAATGTAGAGCACAAGGAGTGTTTTTATGTTTTATATAGAAAGGCATGTATGCCACACACCACTGCATGATTTAAGCTTTCTGGGACCAATGCCACCTAAGTCCTCTTGCAAATCAGAATGAAAGCAACAGACCTTGGTGTCATATTTTAAGTTCAGTTGTGGTTTGGGTGGTCTTACCTATCCTGATTTGATGCAGATTTTGCTTGCTTAAGGCATTAAAATTTAAAGTAGTGGTTTGGCTTTGCTGGGTTTCATCTTGCCTTCAAAGGATAATAGCTGGTGAGCTGATCAGTGGTTGTTTTTCTAACAGAACTTGCATATAACTTATGGCTTTCACTACAATATAGTTTGCATTAGTACTAGTGCTGGTAACTGTTCTGCAGTTGATGGCATTTATCCTAATGATATTTTTTTTAAAGTAATTTCTTTTATCAAAATAGGATAGCAGTGTAGTGGGAAAGTCGCCTTACAGATAGCTTTTTGTTTCCTTCTCCCTTCCCTTCCCCTGCTCCTTGGTTAACTTGATTCATACATTCCTTGTGGGGGGATTAAAAAGTAGTTCCTAAGGGGAACACTGAAGCCAGTTAGAGTTCTAATTTCAGATTTCTGATTAGTTTCACAGTTTTGACCATCTCTTTAATGAACTGTCTGTTCAAGATTCTCAAAACAGAGTCCTGCTTCCCTGGATTGCCTAAGAAAGTGAGAAGCGTGTTATGTGATGGGCATGCGTGGCAGCAGTTCTTTCATCAGTAAAAAGAAATGGTCATTAGAACGCTTCCTGCTGCCAAGATCAAGCAGTGAAGATTTGATCAGAAGTGTTTTGGGAGGCACATTCTGTCTCTTCCCCCTCCTGGGTATCCAGGCGGTAAGCTAGTGTAGTTTGTAAGTGAAATAGGAAGTTCAGTTGAATGTGATGTGGTGTTCTCAGCTCTGCCCTGCTGCTTTGACTAGTAAAGGCATTAAAGAGTAAAGGATCTGAAATCTCAGTTGGTTTGCTTCAGGTTTGAGTGCTAATATAACAGATATTGCAAATTTATGACTTCTTCAGTCTCTTGTGAAGTTTCGAATTGTCCTTTTGAATAACAATTTTTAAAGTTTTATGCAATTCCCAAGAAAGCTGCTGGTCCCTCTATGGCTGTTGGGTTGGAGCTTGAGGTACCTGTATACCACCTGTGCTGTGATTGCAGGAGATTGTCCTTGGCGTAGATACTTTTGTTTTTCAAGTGCATTTATTTCTGCATGTGCTAGGTGAGCCTGCGAAGAACATACCCTTGCTGTTTCTTAGTGAGGTTAAATTCTTTCAGCCTCTATGATGTGGATCCCCAAGGTATTCTATATCCATGTTACTTCACACTGCTCCTTTGCGGAACAATTAAAAGGTACATCCTCCCCATTCATGATACCCCAGTGCACTTGCAACCTGCCCCTTGTCCACTGATGTAACTTTCCCTGCATTTTTTTGAGTGCAGATAGTTCTAATTGTATGACAGAAGTAAGAAGCAAGCAAATGTAAGCTGCTTTAATTTTTCTCACTTTTCACTACTGTGGTGCTGCTTGGTGTGAAAGCGGCTAACTCTTCTGGTGCTTGTGTGTTTAATTTTGTTGCTTCAGCCATTTGTGAAGGGCAATTTGCAGATGTTGGTTACTGTGCCCTTAGGTGGGGTGGTTTGCATAGAAACTTAGCAGTGCATTTAACCTTTAAAAATAAAAGCACTGTTGTTGTTCTTTGTATTTGTTGAACAAAAACAATTTCCAAGTTGGAAGTACAAGTTGCTAGACAGCATTAATGATGCTTATAAATTGTAAACAGATTGCAAATGATCTGTAGCTAACTCTCCATGTGTCTCTACTGTACAAAGCTGTGATAAAATGGTTAGCACTCTTTAAATCCATAGTGGTTATTTTTAATTTCAAGTTGCAATCTAAATAACTGTGTAAACTATTTCTGTATTTCACAGACTACATTTTGAAAGAAGATGAAGAACAGAAAGCAATGTATTCAAGATACTGAGGGTCAGAAGCATGAAAGCATGGAAGGTAAAATCTGTGTGTGTGAAAATGCTCAAGTACATTATTCAGGTTCAAGCTGTGAAGGTCAGATTGTACATTTGCTCTCAATTAGGATGTTGCTTGTTTTGAATGAGGTTATGTAAACTTAACCACTATCTTAGCATAATATTTTTCTTTGACCTGTGGGGTCCCCAAATCCTTTCTTTTCTGTTTTTAACATGTTGATGTCCAGTAGCAGAACAAAAATGGAGATAGCAATTGTTATTCAGAAAAAATAAATAATTTAGAGTAAAATTCCTTGAAGAAAAGTTCTTGCATTTTTATATCCTGAAAACAGTTTCTAACTTTAACAAAATTGGGAGCACTTCTTATTTAATGTACATGATGAGGTCAATATTTGAAGATGTCCAGATTAAAATAATTCAAAGGCTGGTAAACTGAAATAAAAGCAGGCCATGTGTATATAAGATAATGAACATAGAATACGCTGGTCTAATTTATTTCATGGACAGAGTGCAAATGTCTGAGGAGGAAGAACTCCTCGGGAGAACAGTGTTTAAATGACAGTGTGACCAATAGGTAACACTGTGGTGCTTTCTTTATTTAAATAGCACTAGAGCTAACTTTCCTTTGTTTTATGGCAAATATTGGTACAGTAGTCTATGAAAAACAGAGCATAGTGTTTTTCACCTGAAACACGTTCCTTTGATTACTTCTGGGCAGTGTCTTGACTGCATCAGACTTGAAAACTTGATTAACTTGCTTTTAAATACAGGAAAACCCATCTTACTGCCTTACGATTAAAGTCTAGGAGGACTTAGTTTCAAAAACTGTCAAAAATTCTAAGTGTTAATGTTAATAATACCAGGTGAAGAAAATGAAGAAAGCTGTTCCTGTTCTACGTTATTATATGACGGTGACACATGCCCCATCTGTCTGAACTGCCTTCTAGAACAAGAAATTGGTTTTCCTGAGAACTGCAGTCATACCTTCTGCATGACTTGTATTCTTAAATGGGCTGAGGTAAGACTGAGGGCCAAGGTGTGTGGCTTATTTTTCAGTGAAATCTACTACATTTAATGCCTACAGCTTTGGTTTATTGTTTATTTAAGAAAATAAGTTACATGTTCTGACTTTGCACCGAAGTGTTTTGGTGACCAGTCTGTAAATAGATCATAGGAAACTTTCTCCTTAGTGCAATAAAGTACTTTGTTTTCTTTATTGAACATCCTGACTTCTGTGGTTTCTAGAGATTAGGGGTCAGTAAAAATTAGTGTTGGCTGTTTGAAAGATCAGACAGTATTACGTACATGTCATAATACTAGAGTGTCATTAGCTTACTTTTGTTACCCCTTATGCTGTTTGTCATGTTGTGTCAACTCTTAGGGCTGGGGCTAATATGTTTTTATGTTCATCTACAAAATGAGTCTGATAAAACCTTCGTTTTCTAACTCCAAAGAGAATTCAGCTAAAAGGTTTAGTACTGTTGTGAATTTTTATAAAATCAATTTAAATATGCCTGTGGGTAGATACGGCTATGACCTGATCTGTGTCAGTACCTTTTAGGTAGTTCTGGCACCTTAAAGACAAATGATTTATTGAACAAGTTCTTAATGATCTTGTTCTATTTAATCCCTTTTTCCTCACATGTGCCCTGTAATCATTGCATTGAGTCTTTGGTATCTTTACCTTTTCTGTAAGGTTTTCAGTTATCAGTATTAAACATCAAAATAGACTTGCTTTATACTATATTGGGGGGGTGGGGTGTGCTCAAATTATATGCTGGTTTTTTTCATGCTTCTGTTCACTTGAATTGGTTGCTTATTGTAATAGAGACCACTGCTTTATTTCTCCACAATAAATTCCCTTTTGCAATAAATAAGGATTTTGGTTTCAATATATCCTTTATTAGGCTGAGATCACTCTGTGTATACATACAATATACTCATGTATTATTTTTTACTTATATTTTTAAACTTGATTTTTGTTATTTATTGCTGAAGGCTAACAGTACCATAAATCACTTCTTTCTGAAGATTTTATGTGAACTTCAGCATATTAAACCAAGGTTATTAGATGGTATTTGCTTTAGATTCACAAACTAGATAATAAACTGAATCTCCTGATGCCACACTTTCTGTTCTGCAAATGATTAATTGCAGTGCTTTTGTTTATAAGGGAACAGGAAGTTCTCATCCACAATTCTATCCTGACTTCCTTAGCTGGTTGTTAGAATGGCAGCTGAAAGACAATAAATAGTGATGTGTATGGTAGATGGAGGGCTTGTGGCTTGCTCCTGGATTTGAATTTGTTGACATTGTCTAACGGATGCTTTTAAGCCCATGAAGAAGGGAAATTTTCTTGTTTCAAAGAGGCAAGTGAATGATGTAACATTTTTCTTGTCATGTCAGTGCATATTTTTTTTTCCCACAAAGCACTATCCAAATAGAATAAAAGACTTCTGCTCTTAAAGAGTTTACAGATAAAGTAGATGTGATGCCATAAAACCAGTGGGGGGTTGTTTTTAAAGCTGTGTAAGGCTTCTACTGTTTCTTTCCATTAGTGACCCCTGATGGATAAAATCAGCCAGCCTTCATGTTCTGAGAATGCTTGGCAGTTAGACCTGTTGAGCTCGTGAAACTCCATAGTTTTCATTAAGCGTAAAGGGGGGGAAGAAAAAACCAAATGTTGGAAATTGTCTGGCAGATGTTCAGAAGTTTCAGCTATGAGAAGCATGTGAGGTTTTATAGCTTGGAGTGATTGAAACATACTATAAGTATGTGGCTATTAGAAGCATGCTGATGCCTTGTGAGGTTTGCGTCCTCTACTAATACTTAGTAAGTAAATGTTTTTTGTTTTAAGTGTCACATAAGGTTTGGCTTTCTCTGCTAGTTCTTGGTTGATCATAACTAACAAAAACTAAATAATTGACAAGTAGTCAAATTTAAGCACTTTGAATAATGAAGATGCAAAAATTATTTGCTCTTTAAAAAAAAATTATATTGTGTAATTTACTAATGGAGAGTTCAAGCTGGAGACTTATGTGTTGGAAGCTCATAAAAAGTAAAAGGCACTAAATCTGGAGCTCAGATTGCTGGACACAGCCTTCAGTGGGAGTGCTGAAGGATCGATAGTGTAAGCAAAGTGTTGCTTTCAGCATAAAGATGTACATGACAACATTATTCTGCCCACATAACAGAGAACGAGTTTGGCTATTGCTGTGTGTATAAAAAGGAGTGGAGGGAAAAGCTACAACAAAACCCACAAAAAAAAACAAACCCTACCTAGAGTCTTCAGTCATTATTGATACTGTTTACACAAAGGGAAGTAATTACATCATGCATTTCTCTTGTCTGTAGTCCCACTAGGAGATTAAAACTAGTTGGGTCAAGCCTAAACTGTTTAGCCTATTTTTTTCTTTGTATGCTTGTACGTTGTATTTCAGTTGATAAGCACATATGTTCTGGTTCATGAGTTATGAAAGCACTTAAGTAAAGCTAATGTGAAAGGAACTTAACTAGGTCTAAGGCAACCAGATAGCAAATTAGACAGAACCACCTCAGTAGACTCCTTTAGCAGCAACAGTATCTTGCCTGCATGTGTTAGAGGAAAACTGTACTTATTTTGTATTCTATTAAAAGAATCCGATCTTAAATTAGAGGAGATAGATATTTAATCTGCTTTACAGTAGTTTTTTTGACTTCTGTTCTTCAGAGTGCAAATAAATACACTGCAGATTTCTGTCCTTGCTTTTCTGTTAATTCCTCTTCATGAGGGAAGAGTTCTGAAGAAAAGGTTCAGTGTGTTGTGCGCATTATCACAGTGGTTGTGTGAAAGAGGTTTCAGTGACCCTCCCCAGCTAAGCTTATATCTCTCAGTCTTTGCACCTGGTTTCCTTCATTCATTTTTCCTTATCTGGAGGATTTGAAAGTGAAGTACATTCATCTGTAACTTCTCCAAAGCATTGGGGCATATTGGAAGGCCCTGTGCAGTGTCAGTGCTTTTGACTCCATAAAACTAAGCATTTGGCGCAAAGAGCTGTTTTTCATTACATTGCTAGCAGATGTTCTGTTCTTAGAATAGTCTTTTGTGTTAGTGTAAGGTTTGGATCATTGACTATGTAGAGTGTACTGCACATGTATATTCTGAGGGTAAACAGTTACTGGTATGGTGACTGGAATTCTTGATGTGTATTCTTTCTGAACTGGATTTCTCTTGTCCTGAAGGATATAGGAAGGAATTAGTTTATGTGGTGATAAGCCCCACAGTGATCAGCAATACAGACCACTGTGGGCAGGATTAAGCCAAGTATGTTAAAAGAAACTAAACCTAAAAACCACCACAGCAGTGAAAAGCCTTATTCAGGTGTATCCAAGGTAATGCATACACAGACAACGCGTCTGAGAACTGTTGCACAAAAAAAACTATGTACTTGTCAAATTCTTTCATAAAATGTAGACTTTATGTACCTTTTTTCAAATGACCTGTTTGTCTTTGAGGTATACAGTTGTTCTTGGCTTATTTCACTGCTAAGGGCAGTTGGACAAGATGACCTTTACAGGTCCCTTCCAACCTTAATAACTTTGTGATTCTGTGATGTATCCTGTATATTCATGCAGCAGCTTATGAATAATGTTGTTAAAGTGCAGTGCAGAAGTCTTGAGTACTTTTGAGTTTGACTTCAGTTCTGTCAAATGATACACAACTTGTTAACACTTTATGGCGATTTTGTATTGGAAGTTAAGGACTAGCCAACTGCATGATGTAGGTAGGGAGAAGACAGCTGTTCAGAATTGTACCTAGGTTGCCTGTTGAGACTATAATCTGTTCTTATGCACTCTGTATCTTTACTATCCATGAATGATATTTCAGAAAGAACCCAACCAACCCTTGCATCTGTCAGAAGTAGTGCTTTCCTAAAGCATAACTTTAAATATACTTTTTCTCAATGTGTGGTGTTATGGTCTCCCTTTTCTGTAAAGTTGGAGGTGGAATTGCCTGTACATTTCATTACACCTTGTAATAACAGTACAATAAAAAGCCTACATTACTTTTACAATCTAAATATCACCTTTAAGCCTGAATTTAGTTACTAGAATCTGGTATTATTTAACAGGTTCTCTAATAAAGAAGCAGTAAACAGTGCAGGGGCATGTTTCTTTTTGGATCAGGTTTTCAATACAGTAATTGAAGAACTGACTTGATTATGGGGTACTTGTGGGGAGAAAAAAACCCCAACAAACTAACAAAAGAAAACATTAGGAGAAGGGATTTACTGCAGCAACTTTTAATTCCATACTTGCATCTTGTTACTACTTGTTATGAAACCTCATACCATGGAACTTGATGAGATGGGGATACCTGCCCAAGTTATTTTATCAGTCAAATGCTTTGGGGTTAGCTTGCACATATTCGCATAGCTTACTGACACTTCCTAGCTGGATTGTAGTAACTGCTTCAGGCCTTTCTCCACCTCACTTTGCTCAAATGCTGTTTGAAATTGATGCAGTTAAAATAAGGGACATTTATTCCTTGAGTTTACAGATCACTGTTTTGAGGTGCTGTAGTAGTTACGGGAATATTGAACACGAAGTTATGCCTTTGGAGCTAAAGCAAGATTTTTTTTCCTCAGGGGTTATTGAAAACAAAATACTATTAAATATTTGGTTTTTAAGCTTAAAGCTAAGCCCACCCATGGATATGAATGAGCTTTTCAGGGGTTGCAGATTTCATCAATGCTTACATATTTTATGGAGAGAATTCTTCAGAAGTCATAAGATAGGTGAAATTATTAATCACTCCAGAGTTACCCGTTTTAACAGGAGAGCTATGAGTAGTTTTCTATGAAGAGTAACACAGCTGAAAACATTTTGAAGTGTGCTGAGCCTCTGTTCTGTGTTTCTCCAAGAAAAGCGCCTTTGGGAAGCAAAGAAAGTCACAAATAACAGCTGTGCATTTCTAGTGATTTTGATGATTACATTAAATACTACATGTTCTGGTTTTCTATCAGCCGTGTTGAAGAAAGATACTGTGTGAAGCTGTGGTTCTTCTGAGGTTGTGGCACATCCCACACCCTTCCTTCCTTGTGCGCACAATAAAAGTGATAGCTGCTTCTTCAACTCATTCCATCTCAGGCTTTTTTTCCTTGTTTTAAGTATTTTTCCCCAAAAGGATGGTGCACATTCACTATTACTTTTGAGGCTGCCTGAACAGAAGCCTCAAAAGAGGGGAATTGCTGACTTGCCTTGGGTGAAAGAAGACTGAACACTTTTGTTGCTGAACCATACTCTTAAGAGGAAAGAGATGAGTAAAGGGTCACCACTCCTTCTGATTGCTTCTTGTGACAATATATTCAATGTTTTTTATCAGCAGTCCTTTAGTAGCACAAATTTGGTCCTGCTGTTGGGGAAAGAGCTAGGACAGAGGGGGTTTTTTCTTCCATTTCAAAGGCTCGTTCTTGTGTGTTTGCAGATAAAAGAGTTACACAGATGAAGTAACCTCTCAGGGCTACGCTGCAATTGTACTGTGCTGGGGGTCCTAGAAGTGCGCATGGGGCTGTCCTGTGTCTACTAGAATCTCTCTTGAGATTTGTTGGGAACTATCAGGTGATGCTAGGGCTACAAAAAGCCATTGAGTAGGAGTGCAGAAAACCCATCTGCTGTTTCTGAACATACCTGAACTAAATGGTAGCTTTTGATTCTTCCAGAATGATTTCCTCTTTTTCTGCTACTATGTATAACTATGTGATTGTTCAACATTTGTGTGAAAGAACTGAAAATACAGGGGTGAACATCTTTCTAGTGGATTGCTGCTAGTAACACTTAGCATTCTGTGACACCTCATTGCAATGAATAAACATAACTTATTGTGGCTTAAGCTTGGGAATGTGACTTAATATTCATGTGTAAATTTGAAATAGAAACAGGTTCTATTCTTGGAAAAACTTACTTTTCGGCTAAAGTAAATCCTGAAATGAGACTGAAGATTATGAAGAAAGTTAACTTTCTCCTACCTATCTTTGGTACATCTAAGAATTAAATATTTACCTTGAAGTTTGCAGCTGATGGAGCAGTTACAGTACATCGCATGCTATCAGATATCCCAACTGAACAATACACTGCTATGTTCTGTGGGTTAGCTCTACATTGACTACAAGACAAAAACTGATTCATGATGAGTCTTTAGAGAAACTGGCTTAATTACCCAATATGCTTTTCTTAACCAACACCATGACGCTGTGGGGAGCAATGGATGTTCTCCAACAGGGGGGAATTTTTAGTTAGGATAAAATACCAGAGCATCAAAAGGAGAGGTAACAGCTTTAACTTCCATTCTTGTTCAACAACTTACTCATTAGACTACCCTTGGGGGGTTTGGGTTTTTTGGTGTCTTTTTTTTAATCAGTCCAACTCTGTTCTGTCAACTTGAGTTGAAATCAGAAGCTTCCTGAGTGCTCAAGGTTTAGGGGGGGCTCTCTAAGTGAAAAAAGTTGAGCACTCTGAAATTGAGAAAAGAACAAAATGAACTGGAAAATTGAAAGCCCCAGTGAAAAGACAGGAATTAGGTTCAGGGCAGAGTTGGCATGCAAGTTTCTCACAGCTGCTTATGCAATTCTAATACTGTGTTTTGCTTGCATAAATAAAAAGTGTAATACCCTGATACTTCTCTAAAGGGCAGTAATTGAATGCCTCCTAAGGGCATACAATTCATAAACTAGTTCTTGTTCAGTGGATGAATTAGGGCTGGAGGCTATGTGTGGTTTTGGTTTTCATTTTATATTACAAGAGCTCTGAACTGACCCTGTTCACCTCACAATGGGGATGGGAGGTGACATGCATGATGACATAGTGGCAAAACCCCAAACCAACCAAACAAAGCCCACTATTCCCCCCTCCCAAACACATATCTGGAATTAAAATGAGTGAACAGTTCTCTAGCAGCAAAATATAGTATTTGGTAGGTTTCCCTGAAAGACAGTTGCATGATCCAGTTGGGTGGACCTTCAGTTGAGGCTTCTGTGTTCCATGACCAATAACATTTTATTGTTCTCTGTGTGTGTTGCTGTTGTCTAATGATGTGTAGCCTCAATAGTAGAGCATTTAGGTGACTGGAAAAAAAAAAGCTGATACATCTGTATTTCTTTCAAAATAACTTTTCAGTTCTTTCTATTGCAAAGTGTTGTCTTACACATGGGAATCTGTTCTTTCTGCTGACTGCAAAAGAAGAGGTGTAATCCAGTCGAATAGATACGCAAGATGAGGTGTTACGCTAATTGCTGTTGGTCTTTCCAGTTTTATATTTTGGGAGCACGCTTTCTTTTGAAAATAACATAAAGAGATTAAAACATTAGAATAAAGAGAAATGAAAAGGACATGAGTGTATTGGGATAAAACCAATTGCCTAATGGGGATTAAAAAATAAAAGAATGTAGGTAACAATGTGAAACATTTTCCGTTTTTCAAACATAACTTCTGAGCTAAATTCTTGCTTCCTTTACATTTTCCTGTAAGAAGTCTACTTACATGAAACAAAATACTGAGTGTTTGAGTAATGTGTGTGAATACGTTCTTACTGTGAACAAGTTGTAGTTCTGTGTGCTTCTGTAAGTTACTATAATGGCTTATATATTGAAATGACAGTATGGAAATATGTATCAATGAAAGTATAGAAAATGGAGACTTCTCCTAACTTACTACAAGTTTTGTAATAAGAAAAATAATTTTTCAGACACAGGCTTCATGTCCTATTGATCGCAGACCGTTTCAGGCAGTGTGCAGGCTTGATGCATTGGAAGAGCAGATAAAGGTAAGTTCCAGACTTACTTTCTTAAGAAACTTCAGTCACAGGGAAATACAAGTTATTCCACAACCTTTTGTTTGTACATCTGCGTTAAAAAAGCTTTCCTAAGAAATAATTATTGCTTTAATGTTTCTATTACATATTTGAAGCTAGGAATTATTCTTATTTTTTTTTCAAAGCAAGTGCTTACAGTAATAATAATCACAAAGCTGCTATTGATACTTCATAGTATCATTGAGTGTTCCTGATGCGTCTGAGAATGGAAGTATAGTAATTGGTCTCAGCGTGTTTTTAACTAGATTTTTGCAAACAAATGCTGTATTGAGTAGCACAGGCGCTTGCCTTTTTTTTTTCTCTAGGTGAGGCGAATCTTTTATGTTTGCAGCCTCCAGTTCACAGGGAATACCCCATTAAGGCAAGAAGAATCAATGAATGCTAAACCTCGTTCAACCTAAATTTCTGATTTTTTTCCACCTTTAAGTTCTTAATAATGGTGCTGCTGCTGTGGAGATAAGTTTTTCAAGTAGGAAAATAAAACTTTCTTCTGATAAATGATCTTGGCAATGTGTATAGAACGATGCTGAGAATTCTGTGAACAGTTCTGAAATTCTGCGGTGGAATTCTGGTTATAGGAAATTTCAAAGGTGGTGGGTTTGCATTTTGAAAATAAAAATTATTTTTGAAGTTTAGAAAATAGGCTCCTACCGCCCATTTCTTGTGCTTCTGGAGGCGCAGGTAATCAACTGCATAAGAAGCATCCTCACACCCTCATAGCCACAGTGTCGTGGTTCTTCTTTTTTTAAAACAAGCAGTTTGTTCACTCACTTTCCCCTCCTTCTTCCCCCCAACTCCGGGGGGGGGAAACGGGGAGAAGAATCGAAAGACTGTAACTCCCACGGGTTGAGATAAGAACAGTCCAATAACTGAGGTATAACACAAATCACTATTGCTACCACCAATAACAAAAATGACCAGGGAAAAATACAAGGGAAGAAGATACAAA
>JAOEHX010012228.1:0-27395 GCA_025448015.1 Bolborhynchus lineola
ACTGAGCAGCAACTAAAAACATCGGTGTTATCAGCGCTGTTCCCAGGCTGAAAGTCAAAACCACAGCACTGCACCAGTACTAAGAGGGAGAAAAAAATGACTTCTACTGCTGAACCCAGGACAACACTAAATAAAGGAACTGGAATAGCTTCAGCAATTCCCTTTCTGGTCTGAGAGGCTACTGAAAATACATTTGACATGTAAACAACACCTTTGATAGGGTCAAGCAAAATTCACCCATACAAAGTCAAACCAGAATGTGAAAGAGTAAACTCTACCAACTGAAAATCATAGCAAAATGGTCGGTTTGGACCAGTTAAGGAAGAAAAGTGCAGTGAAAATATTCATTTGTAGAACAGAAGAATATAGTGAGTTTCAAAGCTATGCAATGCTAGTGGTTTGCATTTTGAGTTTTTGCGATAAACCTGTTAGTGATGGACAAATTCTGTTTAGTGAAACTGATTTTTTGACATATAATTAAAAGCTGGTTCTTTTTCTGGTAGGTGTATGCAAAACTGAGGAAAAGCCACAATGGAATAAAGGGGGAAACAACAAGGGAAGGATGAGGGCAGTTATGTTTGTGGAACATTGGATGGAATCTTGGAAAAGAATATTCCGAGGAGTGAGTGAGGCACAGATTCTCCTAAGTGTACTCACATCTAGCAGAGGAAGCACATCACAGCAGTAAACAAAATGCAGCAGGTGATAATACCCACCTTACGCAGTCTAAAGTCAACAGTAGCTAGGGTAACAGGTATTGTTCACTTGTAATAAGACAACATATTTCCATAAGATTCAGATCTTATGGAAACAAACTGGCATCTAAATCTCACAAAATGAATTGACATCTAAACCATGGCTGTAATACTTTCAGGCATTGTCTTCTCTATTTTGCTGAATTCACTTTATTGAAGGTGTAAGCCTGAAGCTCTTCAAACCAAGGACATCGTTTACTAATAAACACTTTTTGCAAAATATAATCCAGACTGCAGATTTTGGAGGACTACTCATACTAAAATAATGATGCAATGCAAGAAAAGTGAGCATCCAGTATGAGTCCTGCCTTGCTTCTACAAGAAGGTTTTTGAAATCCATTTCTATTATTTTCAGGCACTGCTAAACATTCCTAATGCATTGATGAGCTATGAAGAATTGATTTATGCCTTCTTTCTTCAGGCACGCTTTAGCAATTTTTCTCTTGTATTACCACTTCCAATTTATTTCATAATTTTATTAATCTCAGATTACAGAAGAGAAGCTCAGGATACTTTATTTTGACCCTAATTATCACAAATACCCTAATATTTGGAAATGGAATTGCAAAAGTAATTGTCCAGGTCTAAATTCCTGGAAATTGCTTCCCTTCACCTTCCAAATACATTACTCCCCTTTTCAGCTTGCAGCAATACAACAGAATTTAATATTGGCTAGCACATTGAGATCTCTTGGTGTAATTATAACAGGGCTTTCTGTTAGCTGGTTTAGTGCATACTTACATTAGATGCAATATTTCTCTGAGACAAGATGTACCAGCCAAATGTTGTTGTATCAGCCAAAAAACTTATGACTGCTTAATGTAGTTTATGTTCTTTAGTAGAATGATAGAGAAGGAGAAAGTTCAATCTCTGATGAAGATTAAATATAGGGACTTTTTTAAAATTCATGTTTCTTTTTCTGAAATGCAGTGATGCACTGAATAAAAAGTGAAGCATCATTTGTTGTACCAGCGAAACACCAGTTAGCTTTTATGCTGGCTACTGTTGCCCAATGGTATTCACATAATCATAGAATACTTTGGGTTGGAAGGGACCCTCAAAGGCCATCCAGCCCAACCTTCTGCAATGGGCAGAACATCTTCAACTAGGTCAGGTTGCCCAGAACCACATCCAGCCTGGCTTTGAATGTCTCCAAGGATGGCGCATCCACCACCTCTCTGGGCAACCTGTGCCAGTGTTTTACCACCCTTATTGTAAAGAACTTTTTCCTCACATCCAGCCTGAATCTCCCCTCTTTTAGTTTAAAACTAAACCCCTCATCCTATTGCTACAAGCCCTTTTAAATAGCCTCTCCCCATCCTTTTTATAGGCCCCTTTTAAGTACTGAAAATTTACAATAAAGTCTCCCCAGAGTCTTTCTTATCTAGGGTGAACAACCCCAACTCTCTCAGCCTTTCCTCGTGGGAGAGGTGCTCCTATGAGGTATTAGAATGTCATAAACTGATGAAGCAAGTAATCACTGAGAAGGTTAGTGAAAAATATCAGAAATGTCTCCTAGGTCATAGGTCTTAAGGATTTAAGGTGACTAGCATTTTCTTATCACATTCATATTTACACTATTAAAAAAAAGAAGTTAATATTAACAGCATTTTTGAGGAAAGAAGATGTCAGATGTAGTGTGGTGATAGGTACTTTTCTTAACTGTACATCTGACTAACAGTTCATTCTCTACCTGTGGAAATCTGAATACCAACAAGGAAAAGTAACCTTCTCTGCCTCTTGCTTGGTGAATGGAGAAAGCTGTCGAGAAAACTGTCATATTAGTTGCAGAGTTACAACACTCATGTTACAGAGGAGCCCTCAAGGAAAACTAATTCTAGGTTCTCCTTAGCTCACATTTAGTGATGATCAATAGCCTCTCATTTTACATTTTGAATGTTAAGTGTTAAGATACCTGAAATCACACCTTGTGGAATATGTAATAACAAGCAAGGCAAATTACTGCATTTCAAACACTTGGACTGGGTTTCTAAGCATCCACACTCCAATAAGCAGTGCTGTTGAGGCTTACCTTTTGACTGCAGTTCATGCTATAAATCCCAGCCTCAGGTGTGCAATGGAGAAATTTTGTCATGTGAACAAATAGATTGTTTTTTAAAAAGAATCCTTTTAAGACTCAAAATCAGAACAAACACAGGGCTTGCACAGGATTTAGTATTTATATGTCAGAAGTAATGCATTTTAAAAGACAACAAACTAAACCCTGTCTGGTGCTAATCTAAATTTTATTAAAAGCTTATATGACTTGCTTAGGTCTTAATATGAGGTAAATTACTTTCTGTTTTTATTCCTGTATATTTTGTCTGTAGGATATCTTTCCATATGAGGTGAAAGTTTCCAAAGTTAGTGAAAGGGAAAGTGGTTTTTGTGCTTGGAAATGCATTGCTCCAACAGAGAAAAGGTACTACTAAAATCACCTACTGCACTTTGGTTTCACATTTCCTCCCATAAGATAAAAAAATGTTTTGAAATAGGTTACAGTTATGTATCAAACAGTGAGTATATTTATACTGCTAACTTAGCCTCATGATTAATTCCAAGATCCAGCTTCCTGACTTCCTGCAGCTCATATAGTTTCAGTTATAATGGGCCAAACTAGCTGCCTTTGACATGAAGCCCAGAAAGCTACATGGATATTTCATCTCAGGGCTACTCAATATTCAAAACTTGTTCTGCCCCGGGAAGGGGAGTGTGAAAGAGAGAGAGACTGCAGGGCTCCTTCTGTATCTCAGTAAGAAAGACTCAACAGCTTAATAAGATAACTGCTTGAATGAGACGGGATAAGAAGAATAATATAGACAGCAAGTAAATCTCACATGCCTTCAGATGCTGGGCACCCTGAATTCATGTAGTGCTGGGTGGAGCCCAGAGAGATTTTCCCACATCACACTACACAGAGCAGATCCTCTTTTGGGGAGAAGTTCTCCCTTCTGCTTGCTCCTTGCTAATGAGCAAAGTTACAGACTACATTAATAACATACGTCTTTCTCAAGCCATGATTGTGACGCCCAGTGGAGTAGACATGGCCTGCTCAACATCACTAATTCCTTGAATATGGTGTCTTCTACAAGGCTCCCAATACTCAAGTCCAACCCAGGCTGGGTTCCTTCAAGCCCCCAGAGTCTCCCAGCACCCTGTCAACAGCCATTGCTTGCATCGTCTGACACCATCCCCCCAGACCATGAAACGCTGCCTTGACATGATGCTAGAAAAGCACCCTCTACGCCAGTGTGCTGTGATACAGCCTTCATGTGCCTTTGGGCTGTGCCTTTTTGATCCAAACATATACACACAAAATAAGTACCATGTCTTGAACCACAGGGGAAGTTCTCAGGCCTGTTTTGGACCCATACCAAGTTTTGTACTGAGGAATGAGTAGTACTCACAAGGGGTAGTCACACTGACTTGTTTGGGATTGAGTGACTTCTTACCACTTGTCTTGCCACCAGGCAATGTTTCCTGGGCAGAAGCACCTGAAGGTGCAGCAAAGATAAGGACAGCATGGACTCTTCTGTCATCATTACTTTGTTTGTGCTGATCAAATATACTCAGTAATAGCTGCATAATCAGCTCTGTGCCTTTAGACATGCAGTGACCAGAAAAGTGACCCTTTAATTTATATGTTGACTTTATTATATATCCTAGAGCAAAAACCTTAGTCATTTCTTTATCATATAGCATAGTTTGCTCAAATTATCAGGGAAGACCTGCTTAAATTCTTTTTGGTTTACATTGCATAAAATTCTAATGTTACGAAATTAACAATCAACAATGCCAAATCCAGTCAGGGACAGTCCTAGTCCCTGGATAGCTAAGATAGATGTGTTCATTCTAGATAGAAGGGGGATTTCAGACACATCCCTGTTTTCAGTGCCCTTCCCTTGGGTGCCTTCTAACTTTATTATTTTTTTCAATCATAGTCCTCAGGGACCTAGCTCTTCTCCTTCAGCAAATGGACTGCCAAACTGGGCTTTGAATTCAGTATCAGTGCTCACAAATATGATTAGCAACACCGGATCTGTAGACCCAGAAGTCTGTTGCTGGAGTTAGTTTGAAAACAGCCTGAAATCAGTTACATCTCTCTCTTCTGACTCCAGTCTGTTGAATCATCTCTCTTTCTTTTCTAAAGTGCATTGTGGATGCCTACATGACATTTTATTTTCCAGTCCTCCCTCAATTAGAGAAGGATTGTCAGTGTTTGTCAAAAGAGCAAGCTGACAGCTCTTTCCTTACCCTACAAGAAAGGCATGTGACTTTAATCCAAAGTAATCTCTGATTTTGGTAAGAAATGTATCCTACAAGTTAATGCATTTGTCATGTTTTTCTTTCTTGATCCTTCAAGAGATTTGAGGGTTGGAGGTCTCTTTTGCATTGTAAACACTAAATAATAAAATCTGTTTTTTCTTCAAAATGTCTTTTATATATGCCCATCAAGCCTAGTAAAGTATCTGACTCATGTATGTTTTTCTGTTGCAGAGGTGCCTATTAGTCAGATAAAATATATCTAAGAGTTCTCCCTTATTTAAAGATCTCAGACCAAGTGCAGAATATGCCGGAGTGCTGGAGTAATTAAAATGACACCAACTTGTGAGAAGAGCATTTAAAGCTAAATATCCTTAAAGGAAGTACAAAGTAGAACCCATTTTGTAAAACATTTTTCAGAGAAGAACAAAATAGTTCACTGCCCTCAATTACATCAGCCAAAGGCTGCAGAGAAAAGAGCAATGTCTCTCCAACTTGCTGTAGATACTGGAAGGGCTGGTTAAATTAATAGGCATACTCTTTTTGTGAGGGGCCAGAAGACATCACAGTGCTTTGAAAGCTTTTTGTTCAAATTCTGCCTCATATTGGGGGAAGAAACTAGATGATTTCCCTGCTAAACTGTCCTTGCCAGACACAGCTTCTTGTTTCTGAACTGCTTTTTTTGGGTTTTTTTCCCTTAAAAAATTGATAAACTTGCACAAAATGTCAGATATTTTCAAGAGCATTGGGAAGGAAACCTTAGGAGAGGGCTTTCACCTTTCTGCCTCTATTATCAAGCCATATGCTGTCTGTACTGTTGCCTGCCTTATTGCTGAGGGAAACAACAAAATATAAACCCAAACAACTATGCATGTTAGACAAATAGCATTTCTTTCCTCCTTGATTACAAAAGATGGAAAACTATTTTATTCAGTCTATTTTCACAAACTTTCTCTCTTCATCTCCAACCACCTACTGTTAACTATGATTCACACAGTTTCTGTGGCAGACCTTTGTTAATGATCTGACAACATATTACTGAACTCCACAATGCAACAGAGAGAATGGATAAAACTTCCACAGTGTGTTACCTATCAGTTGTATCCAACTATCACAACAGCTATGAAAGAATAAAATAAAATCTTCAGGAGTTCAAAATCACTAAAAACAGACTAGATAAGTCATGCTTTCTAATGTAAAGTAGGACTCAGATGTGTTTTAACATTAGGTAGCATGTTTCAGCCCTTAGAGGTAGCACTCAGTTTTCAACCCATTTGGGCAAAAGTGAATTATTTGTGCATTGTCCAAAGCCTGCCAGCTTCTCTTACATTGTCCTCTACACATGATAACTTCTAAGAAATCTTTTTCTCCCCAACCATACATTTCCAAAATACTCTGAGATAAATGGCTTTCTTCTGCAACAGCCATCAGAGTCCTTTCAAGAGCCTTCTCTTTGGCCACAGCCTTTTCTCTCTGCATTTTTTCCCCCATCCTGTCACTTACTTTCCTTTCCTTTTATTTATTCTCCTCTTTTGTATATTTATCCTTCCAAATGCTTATCTTAGAAATGAAAGAAGCTTAATATAATTAATGGTTATTCATTTGTCATGGATTATGGCTGGATTTCATTATCAAGGCTCTTATGGCAGTTGTAACACAAGTTAATACATATCACAGTGATATTCGATGTTCTTTCCAAAGCTGAGTTAAAGGCTTTACATAGTGGGACCTCTGTCTATTAGTTCAGCTAAAATCACTGAAAATAAAGCAAATAAGGAGTAAAAATAAATAGTGGAATTACATCTTCATAGTCTTGATCCTACCAACCAAAGTCAATAACCACTTCAAGTATATAACTGTGGAAAATACTAAAACATTGCAAACTGAAGGAGTCTGAGGCAAAATGGAACTTAATGCCTGAATTTATTGTACAAGATTGACATATTACATAAACATCCATATATGTTCTGATGTTGTGGTTGAGACAGCCAAAAACACACACACACACATTTCTTTGGTGGCTCAGCAGAAAGTTCTCCTTTTACTATTACAAACCCTTACTTATATACAGTTTCTAACATACATGTGTCTTAGTCACTGGTTGCATCAGTTAGCAACAGCACATTATTGGATGACCCTTTGCCGCATTACTCAAGTCTGTTATCTTGCCATGCCCTTGTTCTGCAGTCAGTTACTCCCTTTGACTTGCTCGCTACTCCGGATGCCTTCTGCTTTCCCATCCAGATGCCTTCGGTGCCTCATTCTTCACGGATAAGCTTTGATATCTTCAAGGCTAAGTTCTAACTTCATGCCCTTAGTCACGTGGGCCACCACATTCTGAAACTATTTGTTTAGATCTTCATTCTGAAATTGATGGCTGTTCAATCATTATTTATCTTAATCAGTTTATATAATGAGATTTTACCCCAAAAAAAAGGTTTTTTGAAACATTTTACCAGGTTTTGCTATCTTTTTACTTTCCACCAACTGTCAAGGTTGCAGTGTCACAAAACCTATGTGGGTTGGGGGCTGGGTGAAGGCATAGCCCTGCAGCTTTGCTGGCTCCTCTGTATATCACAAGAGGCAAGGGCAGTGGCAGGTCAAGGGTACTTGTCCTCTGGTGTCATGGTTTAATGCTGAAACCAGAACATGTGGGATGGTCAACCACCCTGGAGCTAGCATATAATTCAGTTTTAATGACTAAAACTTACAAAAGAATCCATGTCTGGTGATGAACTTACTGCTATTGATCACCATAATGAATTGGGTTTTCTAAGTCACAGTCACTAAATCAGGGTTATACACTAGCTGCTGAGCAGCTAGTTCCAGCGGGGAACAAATAATACAATAATTTCTACAGGATATTTTTAAGACTGTCATCTGAAAAACTGTATTCAAACAACTGTTAAATAACTCAGTCTGAATTTTACCTGTGACATCCTTCATCCTGAGAGTAGGTTTTGAAGAGCAGATTTAAAAGTTCTTTTGCATATTGATTTGAATATTTTAATGACACCTTCGTGGTTTAACTCAAAATGGAATTTCATTCCATGAAATTTAACCCCCTAAAATACGTGACAGTCTTCTAATAAATCTGAAAATAGAAAGACCATACCTCCGTAATCAACCTTTTGAGCATAAAGGCATTTCTAAGATGGATGCTTTTGAAACAAACTGAGTACATTTGAGTTTTAAAAAAGTAAAATTGGATACACTGAAGTATTTAGATAATAAGTAGGGCTCTGCTCTACTTTCAGAAATTCACAAGTTTGTGAATCTATTCCAGTCCTGTTCAAATGCTTTCCTTGTACGAGCAAGTTTATGGAACCAGAAATCTTCAACCAGCTTCAGAGGTTAAACTCTTGCATAATACATCTTCATACTTAGTCCTCCGCTGCATAAAAACCTGATTTTAAAAACTGGTGAAGTAAACTCTATACTTACCACAAGAATGGCCCCAGAACACTTATGCATAGACCAACAAGGGCTCTACAAAGGAGTTTACACTTACATGGTCACTGTGTTAAATGTAAGGTAGAGAGGGAATGTTACGTCTTTTCAAATAAGTGCAGGCAATTTCCAAGTGGCTCAGTAAAGCACAGCCTTGTGTCAGTGGCTGCTCAAAAATTCATCCATTTTTCCTCTTCTTAGAAGCTGTGCTCTGCTAATGAGTTTTTAATAGCAAAGCACACAATATAAGATTACATTATTTAAAAGGCAAATATCTAGGTCCTGCTGATACATATTCTACATATTTAACCACTGAGTCACAACTTCTGTGATATTTACAAATTATAAGCAAAAATAATTTTGGTTTTGTCTGGGGTAGAGTTAATTTTCTTCATAGTAAGTACTATGGATTTATGCTGGAAACCATGCTGATAACACATGTTGATAACAAGTGATGCTTTCATTACTGCTGAGCAGTGCTCACACAGAGTCAAGGCCTTTTCTGCTCATCATCCTACCCCAGCAGCAAGTGGGCTGTGGGTGCACAAGGAGTTGGGAGGGGATGGAGCTGGGACAGCTGACTAACTGACCACAGGGATATCCCACATCATCTGACATCATGCTCAACATGTAAAGCTGAAAGAAGAAGGAGGAAGGGGGAACATTTGCAATGATGGTGTTTGTCTTCTCAAGTAATCATTATATGTGATGGAGCCTGTTTTCCTGGAGGTGGCCTGCTGATAGGTAGGGATGAATGAATACCTTGTCTTGCTTTGCTTGTGTGTACAGCTTTTGCTTTACTTATTAAACTGTTTTCTCACTTTTCTCACTCTCTGCCCCATCCATTCTTTTTCTGGGGAGAGTGAGCAAGTGGCTGTGTAGTGCTTTGTTGCTGGCTGAGGTTAAACCATAATATTAAACCACTTTATTTTATAGCGCAGTGTTCTACACCCTGGCCATGTGTTTGGAGGAAAGTAGCTCTATTTCAGGAATCCCTAAGGACCTCTATCCAAGTAGAAGCTACTCTAGAAATGCAGGGCTTTTCTTAATCAGAACTGCAGCCATTACAGAAAAAGTTCCCCATGTGAGAAGGGACCACAGAGGTAGCTGCAGCCACTGGACTCTTAGAGCATACCCAGCTATGGAAGGGACACTCCAGTCCCCCTGCTGGCACCCTCAGCCAGGGAGAGCCTGCTGGGACACACATCAAATCTGGGAACAAATAAATGAAGAATCAATTGAAGAAAAAAAAAGCTGAAGGAAAATGTCAAGAGCAGGAGCTCTTGTTTATAATGGAAGCTGAAGCATTGTAACAGAAAAACAGAAACATGGCAACATGAAAAGGCTTCTCTGCTAAAAGCACTAAAACATGATTTTATTTCCAGCCTTGTGGTTGATTTCATCACATATGCGCTGAACTTTCACGTACACCCATAGCTAAGCCTTTCAGAAGGACACACATTTGATTCACGTGGTGAAAACACCAGTTAAGTCAGTGGGATTGGAACACAATATACAAAAACATGCAGACATAAAAAGATGGAAGTTAGATTCTTAAATCTTGTGCCTTCCAATTCTATCCTCAAATATCATCTACCTTAAAAAATACAGTTATCCTTCTTATACTGTTAACTGCAGGCACATTCTTACCCCCCTCCTTTTTAGCTGTCAATTACTCTC
Organism: Bolborhynchus lineola; assembly: GCA_025448015.1. NCBI lineage: Eukaryota > Metazoa > Chordata > Aves > Psittaciformes > Psittacidae > Bolborhynchus > Bolborhynchus lineola. The sequence goes on from JAOEHX010012228.1 coordinate 10,149, forward strand.
TGCTCTCATCTATTTAGTGGCATACACATGATCTTGCCAGATCTCTTTGGCTCTCAGTCACATACACATGCATTAGTACCAAATTCTAAGAGAGGGACTCTGTGTCTCTGTGCACGTCATTCTATGTATGTATAAACTTCTCTTTACATAATGTACTAAGTGTTTAAGTCTGTCATGGTTATGCCTTAAGAATTTATTCATCCAAATAAAACCAAAACAAAACCGCTGCTCAGATATTTTCCTGATTTGGGGTAAAACAATCTTCATTCTCATAGAAATTAAGCACTGCGCTTTGCCAAATTGGCCTCTGGGGTGGGGGCTGAGGGGCTGAATTTTGCCAACAGGAATATTAACAAGGAGCTGGGCAATGGGAAAAAATCCCCAGACAACTCCATGAGCTGAGTGATCATTTCCTCCTGAGCTTGTTCATGGTGACAATTTAAGCAGCTGAGTCTCACTGACTCCAAAGTTAATGAAAGTCTCCTGCAACTGCTCTCATGCAAAATTCAGTTTCAGTGATATTTGCAGCTGCCAGGGTTGTTAGTCATAGCAGAGACAGCACTAAAGAACTTTTATGAAAGAGCTCGGCTATTCTAAGCTAAAATGTTATCATTTGTATTGTCCTGCTTACCTTTCTATCTGTTTGCATCTTTTTCCCATCCTTCCAGTTAATTTTATAGCTTCTGAGGCTTAGTTCTCCCATGAACGTAAAAGCACACAGCACTTGGTATCAGGGAAATCACTCTTTTTTCATGTGATTGCACTGCTAATAGTACAAATTATTCTAAAATATAAAAATTTAACCTATCTAGAACAGCTTGAGCATCAAGTACTTATAAACACCAGAACCTGCTTCAATTCAGTGTGGAATATAGAAGGAAAGGGAAAATACATAAGCAAGTTACTGACTTAGCATGAGTACATCTCTGTGTACAGATGCTGGAAAAATAGGCTGAATTAGCCAAATGTACTTCCCACTAAATTATTGATGAAAGTTTAACAGAGTTATCATAAGGTTTGTGTGTGCTCCTGTTTTAAAAATGCTGCAACTTTCCTTTTCCAGTTGAACACACTTCATCAAATAATAAAAAAGAGCATAGCAGATAGAGCTGAGCTCTTTAAGAAAAAGCTAGTGAATATTTAGCTAAACAATGTTCACATCAAGCTAAATTTGCATGTCAGTCATTTACAAACAGCGTATAACTCCTGCAATTTCACTTAGATCTTGTACACAGTGAAGTGTGGAAGAAAATACCTAAATATTAGTATTGTAGAGGTCCCACATTATCTAGAAATGGGAAAGATAAGGGCTGTATAGGCAGTTACTTTTCTTTAGAACTTTTTTTGTTGTCTGTTTTTTATCATGATAGTTACTGAACTTTTCTATGTGCTTTTTTCTGCTAATCACTTTTTTTATTTCTTCTGTAAAATCAGTTTGAATCAAATTTTAGTAATCACTCTTTCAGACAGTCTTGCAAACTACTTTATTTCTCTCCATTATCATCTTATCTAAGCACACTTGACAATGTGTTTTCTGCTGTATGAAACATGGGAGTTTGAACTCTGTAGTGGCAGCACAAAACATGCTATGTATAAAAAACATACTACCTTTAATGCTTTCCTGCCTACTTAGCTATCACTTTCTATCATGTTCTAGGCCAAACACTTTGTCTGTGGTCTTGAAGATACATTTTTTATTTAAAGAAATACATGGGGAACTGAAGCGGCCAGACCTATATTTGCCATTAAACATTATCATCAGCCTTCTTTTTTGCTTTTCTGCTTCTCAGCAGGGACTGATACATCTCTGTCTAATCAAGAAAGGCTAAGCAGTTTCACAGATCCTTTATTCCTAGGATGTGGGTGATGTGTTTGGCACTGCTAAATAGAAAGCTCTTGCTCTTTTAGACAATTTCCCCTACCTATGCTTTTCTCTATTAGATCAACAGCTGTGCAACAAGGACATCTGCCTAGCTCTGAGTGGATGCTACAGCCACATTGAGGGCCAAGGCCAGGAGCAGGCTCAGGGCTTGATATTAGTACAACTATACTGCTGTGACAGTAGTCAAATCCATAAGCTGTGTGTCCCAGCATGATCAAGTAGCTGAAGTAAAGCACCATCCTGATACATGCATCCTGAGTTTAGGCCACTTCCTCCAGTGCATTGAACACTCTTTACCCTGTAGACCTGGTTTGACAATGAGTGGTGGAAAGAAAGCATCACTTTGTTTTAGCCACCTGAGGACTAAATGTCCTTTTCCCATCTCTGAAATAGAGATGAAAGTCCTTCCTCAAGTGCTTTGACTAAAAAGACCAGTATAAATTCTTAGTTTCACTATATTTCAAACTTGGCAAGAGTTACGGTAGTTGTCATTATTATGCAGTCACAACACATCTCCTTAATCATACCATATCTTCCAATACTTTCCAAATTATGTCTGCTTAGGCTGCACCCTTATTCACCTTGTACCCACTATGCAATCCTGTCAGGTCACCCTTGGCTGAGGTGCTTCCAGCTGGCAATGCACTTTGCTATACAGTTGCCAATACTAAAGCAAGAAAGGATGAATACCAGGATAATATAGGTTATTTTGTACAGAAAGGAAAACATTGGAGTAATCTAAAACAAATACCTCTTTTCTGCAGGGAAGAAAATCAGTGCAGGAGAATTTGCATGTAAATGTTGGTTTGGAGAATTAAGCTTGGGTGTAAAATCATGTAACATTTACACAATAAGTTTATACAATCCGTAGCTTGCAAATATTCCTTTAGAGATTTCAAAAGGGCCCTCATTTTTTTTAAGAAGCTAAAACATTTGGGGTCTTTCACAGCTATTAAAGGGATCTTCAATATGGCACTTTACAATAAACTGAACTATATGATATGATTCATTAAGATGTTTCTGTGCATTGAACTATCAAAATGGGTAGTCAACTTTGTTAAATGAATGATTTAACCCACTTAAGCAAAATGCCTCAACATTATCATCCAACTGATCTTTAAAGAATCTCTTTAACCTGAAAATACCTCTGACTTTTCTCCAGAATGAACAAGCTGTGAACATATTGTTTAGTGTTTGGGGCTTAGGTACATGAAAATACAAAGGGGGGTAATCTGTAGTCATTAAACAGTGTTAAGTCCCTTTAGGAACACTCTTATTCTGCATTCAAGTTGGTTTGTTCTAGCTAACTTATCTCACTTCCAAAATAAACTGCAATAAAAAAAATAAAAGCAATTAAAAATAATCCAAAGTTATGGCCTCTTTATGGTTTTACAAAGATATGTACAGTTATGTGACTTAGGATACTGACTGAAAAGTTAATATGAATACATTTCTCTAGGTAGAAAGATACCCAGGCGATTTTCTCACCACTGTACTAAACAGGAAAATTTCCATTTTTTTTTCATTTTCATTCACTGAAATGTATAAAACAAAGAGATCGCTGCATTAATTTTTATAAATAAATTTTAAGACACAACCGATGCAACAAAAGACCAAACTGCAGACGAACTCTGGTCAAGATTTTCAAACATGGATGTCTAAATTAAGCCATCATGCCCAAAATAACCTGTTATCAATACCTATTTAAGAATTTAAGGAAAGCTCTCTAATGAGATTTTCAACAACAGATTTTCCAGAAGTCTCTAGCATATTCAGATCCTATTTTAGTCTGATCATATTCAAGAAGCATGTTCACCGTACCTCCCTTCAAGTTAGCCAGTTGTCCTGGAGTAGTAAAGGTTTTTAACATTCACAGGTCTCTTCAAATATCAACCTGAAATAGTTGGCTGGCAGTATGCAAAGGTGGAGTTCATAGCAGAGCAGGTATTCACAGGGTAAGATGATGTGCAGGGATCTACCTTGAGGAGAAAAAAAGCCTTGAGGGTGGTGTCTCACTCAGGTAGTTCAGCCTTTCCCTGCAGGGCATCCACTCTTCACATGCCACTCCTAAGCCTGGACACCACCATAGAGACCTCAGATCACAGCGGACTCCTAGTGCTCCTCACCAGGCCAGCAAAAGTGAGGATGACCCCAGCTGTTTGAGCACAGCACTGCTAAGTAGCCTCCAGCATCAGGCATGGGAGCTACAGGAAGAGGCAAACAGCTTCCCTCCATCAACAATGATGATGAGCAAGCAATTGGGAGGACCCTTCTCAGACCTTCTGCAGAAGCAAAAGTCTAAGTTCTGAAAGAGTGAGAGTGGTACAAGGTGGTTATGGACTCATAAGGACAGAGAACCCCCAGGAGGGCGTACCTGAGGGCATGTATTTTTTGGCAGCTGACTTCCTTCTCTCTGCAGCTCTTCAGCTAGCGAATACGGTCAGACCTTCAGTCACAAAGGAGATGGAACTTCCAGAAACCTCAGGTCTTCTTCCAATTAGGACTGTCACTGAAAAGAAGAGATGATGAGGAGAAACTCACTGCACAAGACAAGTGGGAATTTTGGCAAAAGCCTGTAGAAATCGCTCTGCATGGTAGCATGATCCTCTGCTATATCAACCACTCTTCCTGTGGTGATAGCAGCCATCAAATGGGTGTAATTGGATAAAGTTGCATCTACTTTAACAATGCTATTTTACACGAGGAAAATTTTCTGTTTTTTTTGTTTAATAATTAGTAATGTAGTCAATATGCATAGTCGTGATTATGATCATTGAATATCCAGGGACTACAAAATACCTTTATGCATCTTCAGAAGCCAAGTCTATGCAAAAATGATGTATTGATTCTGTCTTGGCCAAAGTCCTTACCCTATTCACCTGCCACCCTGCAGGAAAAAAAAAAACAAGAATAGACATGAGAGAGTCAGAAAGTGATTCTGTTTTAGATTTTATTTACTACCTGCAAATGCCACAATATCAATCTAAAAGTAATGGTTCATAGCAGAAGGTCAGTTAGAATGTAGATATGCAACAAAACACAGAAAATAGTTTCTGCATCCATTTTTTGCTAATACGGAAAAATGGAATTCTAATATCAAATTAGATCCCTTCTTATAGAAATTGGGGGGAGAAGGTTATTTTTATAAGAACTGAGACATCTCTAATTGTTTCTTTATCCTTATTTTCTTTACTATCTTTAATTGCTAATATATTTTCCTATGGTGTTTCAAGAGATGTTTCCAAGTTTTTTCAATGTGTTGATATTTATCAGACCTTTTAGTAAAGCTCAGAGAATTTGAAGGCAGCAAGTGTACTCAGAATTAAAAACTCAAATCTCTCTCCATTCTCCATAGAGAATTAAGAATTCTCACAGAGCTCTTTACAGTACATAAGTCTAGTACAAGTATAGATATGACTAAGCTAAGAAAAACAGACTTAAGTGAGGCTCACACCATCCTTGTGGGTAGAACTGAAATGGACAAGGACTACCTATAACACATCATCTGAGCCAGAAATAATCCTAGTTGCTAATAAGGAACAAAAGATTCCAACCTGAATGATCAGAGTGAACGTTTTCATGCACTACAAGGAAAGCATTAGAAACAACATTATTCATTAAGAAACCATTGTCTCTCACACATTCTGTTAGTCTCCTATATTTTGTTTTCATTTATACTTATTCAGTTATATTTCCACAGTTAAGAGGTTTGCATTGTTGTGGGGCTTTTTATCCTAGACCCAAGCACTTAGTATCTATCATCATCCTTCAGCTTTTTCTTAAATAAATAACTTGCTAAGTCAGTGTTTCATTTGACTCTAATTATACCTTGAAAATGGAAGAAAAGCAAGTGAAAAGCTTTGCATATTAACTACAATTAACTATAGTACAACCCAAAATGGCAATTGATTGACAGATGGACAAATGCTATTGCAGGTCCCAAGGGCTACATTTCAAACTAGATTAATACTAGGGGATGACAAGGAATTAATCTTATCAGCATAGATGCCTATGTTGTGTTTGCTGTTACATATGCTTCTTTTCATCTGAATGGCTTTTAAATATACAAAGATGTAAAAACATATGCAGTATAGCTGGGTGACAGACCAGAAAATGTAATTTAAAGGTAGGATATAAAGGATCAAAAAGAACTTTTGTCTTGCACATGGAAAGATTGTTCCAGGAGCACAGAGAGACATAAAAATTCATCTGTGGGTAAAGCAAAACATATCCTTAAAGAGTAACCAGAGCACTGTGAAAAGCTGGAAACGCACTGTGTTAGGCAGTGTATTTTAGTGACTTATGGAAAATAGGCACAAGCCTGAATATAACTGTACAATGATGAAACAGAAGGTAGTATCTGGGGTATATTCAGGAGAGGATACATTAGAGATATGCCAGTTGCTCAGAAGGAAGGGAAAAAAAGAAGCACAGTAGGGAGAGGGTTCTAGGCTCTTGAGCCTTGGTGATGGGAAGATCCAATAGAGATTTGTTTCCTGGACTGTCACTTTGTAAGCTCAGGACGACTTCTATTTCATCATTTTAACTTGAGGCTTTTTCCATTAACAGATTGGGTATGCAGATGGGGAAAGAGAGGGTGAAGTGGCCAGACACATGGAAAGTGCAGACAGCTGATGAAAAACCTCACATGAATAGGTGAAGTCATCAAAACACCAGGGAGAGAGGAAGGAAAAATGAGTCAAGACAAACAACTTAAGGTTTGGAACAAGTTGCACCAAAACTATGAGTTGTAAATATATCATACTAATGGACTGAAACATAAGTTCTATATAAAATAGTTTAAGTGCTTATTAAATACCCTGCAATTAGCATACACATCGAGAAATTGCTAATCTTTTAAAATCAGAAAATACCATTAAATAAACTAATTCAAAAGCTTCCTAAAGGGTTTCCTAACACGTATACATACATTTGTGCGTCATCAAAACACTCCATGTAAACATAATTTCAGCCCAGCTGGTGCCTTTGTCTCTGTGGAGGGGTTTCTGTGGAGTTTGGGGGGGGGATTTTTTTATGACATCTGTCACTGGTTTTACAATGTTTTTCAGAATGAACTAGTAATGGACAAGTACATTAATCTAGAATTCCCAGACTAAGATACGTAAGTGAACTATAGTTGTAGGAAACGTTGAGAGAATGTTTGTCTTTGAAATACAGCCCTTCTCAGGTGTATCAAGTGAGGACCTGTGAAAGTTGTCTCATTTCTGAAAACTCCTGTCCAAGGAGTTTCATCTGTTTCAAAGCAGGGTCTTGAAGAGGGTCTGTAAACAAGGGGAGAAAAAAAGAGATCCAGATATCAGTGTTTGTAAGACTGAGGGATTGTTTTCTTGTCTACAAGACGGCCATAAATGAACAGCAATCCACCGCATTAATTTTTACTGGTTTTCCCGTCCCTTTCTCTTCAATCCCTTGAGCTTCTTATTCCCTTCACATTTAATTTTACATGACACTGTTGCAGAGGGACAAATCCTAACACACAGTTTCACTGCCTTTATCTTGTTATAGCATGAAATACTGAGAAGGAGATGAAATTTGATGCAGAATTTTGACTTCAGAAGGCTTGTAAATACCTCAAAAAGGCAGTTTAAACAACTATACATTACAATATTACACAAGCTCTGTTGAATGCCCTGAAGATTTTGAAAGGGCTGAAGTGAATTTAGATTAGAAAAAGCCTTGAAATATAGACCTTAAAACTTCTTCAGTCCAAATAGAAGTTCATCCTGCCCGTAATTGCTTGATATACACAAAGCACTGCTTTTCAAAAAGAATGTAGTCTGGGAGCCACATGTAGTTTTTCCCCCCCACCACCTTACCAAATGTGGTGTTTTTTTTCTTTTCAGACCTTCCCCTCTTACAAACCTCCCATATGTTGCTTTTTAAGGAAAGAAAAACTATCAATCAAAAAAGAAAAAAAGCAAACCACTTCACTGTTGTTTTGCTCACCTCCGAAATTTTTTCCCTTTTGAACAGAATATAGTGCTTTAGCTCTCAGAAATCTAGTCAGGCCATTTTATCTGTCTGAAGCAGCTCTAACACCTAGCTGTGTGAAGCAATTCTATTCCCATTAAATTTCCACTAAGACTGTAATTTGTGCCATACAGGCACAGAAGAAGCCCATGTACAGCTAATAGTGTCATCCTCACTAAGACCCTAAGTAATTCTGTAGTATCTTCTCCAGATTGGTTCTCCCTTGCTTTTAGGAGACTTCTGCATTACAAACATGTTTCTTCTAAATTTTGTATTATGTTACAATATTTTGTAGCAAATCTTACATGAAAAACTCTAACTGGGGTCTTTATAATGCAATACCCTATTTCATGCTCATGCTCATTTGCTACTTAGAGGTCCTGGAAGACTATGTCGCCAGATTTTGGTATTGGGGGGTATGCAGGGGTGGATTTTGCAAGAAGCTTCTAGAAGCTTCCCCTATATCAAACAGAGCCGATGCCAGCAGGTTCCAAAACAAACTCACCACTGGCCACAGCCAAGCCAATAAGCGATGGTGGTAGCACTTCTGGGATAACATAGGTTGTGGGCCCCGTAGAGACTGGAACTCATGCTGGAGCAGGTTTGCTGGCAGGACTTGTGATCCTATGGGGAACCCACAGTGGAGCAGAGGAAGTGCTGAGGAGGAAGGAGCAGCAGAAACACCATGTGATGTACTGACCACAACACTCATTCCTCATCCTTCCGTGCCGCAGAGGGGGAGGAGGCAGAGAATTTAAAAGTGAGGTTGAGCCCGGAAAGAAGGGATGAGAGGGAAGGTGATTTAAGATTTGATTTTGTTGTCATTATCTTGCTCTGAATTGATTGGTAATAGCTTAAATTTATTTTCCCCAAGATGAGTCTATTTACCAGTGATGGCAATTGGTGAGTGATCTCTTCTTTTCCTTATTTCAACCCACAAACTTTTAGTTATATTTTTTCTTTTCATCCAGCTGAGGAGGGGAGTGATAGAGCAGCTTTGATGGGTACCTGGCATCCACTCAGGACCAGCCCACCACAGTGGCTAAAGATATGAAATCCTTTATCACCACTGCAGAACAGAAGTCTGGCACAGTGCGATGGAGTGTATGTCATTGGTATTGCTCTTAGGAACAAGCGTATAAACCTTTCTAGATAGTTTCTTTGACGTTTTGCAGTTTTAGCTCACTCTTCAACTCCTGGAACAGATTATCACAATGCAAACTATATGTCAGTATAGTTATATGAATAAAAATTCATTCAAATATTGAAGATGATCTACTTAATTTTTTTTACTCCAAAGTAGATTACACATGACAATATTTAATGTGAAATATTGTAGAGATGGGAATCGTGACACACATATGTAGACAGAAGCCTAAGAATTCACTGAGTCAGCAGCCATTCAGCACTGACTCAAACCAACAGATTTCCTTGTTGTCTGCTTTTTGTTAGCTTGCCATTGACTTCCATAAGAAAGGGAGCCAAATCTGGGGGGCATTGTATTCCTTCTGATTTATGTAACACAGATACTGTTCATTCAGCAAAGGAAGGCTTGATGAAAAGAAGCACTAATTGAGAATTATTAAGCTGTGTGCAGTGGATGAGCACTGAACATGTTTATATAGCTGCCTGAGGCTGTGCTAGTTTGAGTAATGAAGAGTCAGAGGTTGTCACTCAAGTATTGAATGAGTGAGGAAAATCTGAGCAAGAGAAATGTGCCAACACATTGTTTAACATTTGCCCCTTCCTCAATGGGGACTTGATTTTTCAGTCAGCTGAAATCAGTGAGGTTTCCCATACTGTTATAATAAAACAATGTGACCACTTCCCAGTGCTGCTGCTAACAACGGTGAAGTGGATTAGACCTTCTCTGGTTGCTGAAATAAAAGACAAGAAATTGCACAGATGTATCCAGAAGGGGGACAGGGAAAAGAAGAAAAAGCCAGTCCACCATGAGTATCATGGCCTGTGGGCTCTTTTGATCAGAGAAAGGACTTTCAGCAATCCATCTCCCATGAAGGACAATGTTTCATTCTGTGAATGCTGCTAAAACAAAAAGATCCTTGAGAAAGCAAATTTTCCCCTTCATGGCAGTCCTTCCTTGTGGAAAATTAAAAATGTGCAGTGAGAGAAGACTGAGGGGAATGAAAGCTGCAAGAGAAAAAAGAGGTGAGCTGGAGTCAAGAAAACAGGAGTGAAGTCAGGAAGACACAATAAATATGCAAAAAAAACCTTAGAATTAAATAATCCTGAAACAACAAACCTTAAACAAACTGAAAATTGTGGGCCAAATTAATCTCAAACAAACATGTTCAAACCAAAATGACAATCAAACAAAAAGTTCCACCATACATCGTGTAAAAATTGCTTGCAATATATTTGTGAATCATCACCTGTCCTGGTGTCTCCACATCAGTAGCATACATAGAGAAGGGACTGTGCCATTTCCTTCCCCCTACAGCTTCCTCCAGGTTACAGCTTCAGCTGTACAGATGCAGGACAGAAAATGATGTGATCCTGCACTGAGCCTTCCTCCATCAAAGAGAATGCAAGGAAAAATCAGTACTAGAAGCTAAAGATGCATTTAATCCTTGACATCCTTTTGTAACTCCTCTACTGAATTGGCTTCCAGAATGGGGACTGGACCTCACCCATAGCTACTGAAACAACAACAGTTCATTCCAATAAATAAGTCTTTTCTCCCCCTCCCACCCCAAAGTACTTCCATCTCACACAAAGGATTGTGAAATGTTGAATTTTCTTTACAACGACTCCTTACAGCTAACAGGCTAATGAAATATTATTAAAGCATTTCATTTCCAGCACTACTTTCCTTGTTTTTCTCTGCCTTTAATTAAAAAAAAAAAAAAAAGATATAAAATATGTTCAGCAGTGACTGTGGCAGCAGACCAAAGCAATTAGAAGTCTTATTACTAAAATTAACTGTCAATCGCCTATTGTAGGACCTTATTAAAACTTTGATACTTGAGCTTCACATATTTCAACAAAATCAATGTAACAGGCTACATAAGCAGAAAAATCATCCTTTTTTCTGCCTTGCAAAAGACCTTTCATGCATTTACCCTGAAGTGAGCAAGACAGCTCTCTGCAGGGGCTTTGGCATGCTTTAGATAGGCCCATGCCTCTGGGTGCTCCCACAGGGTCCTTGCTTGCACTGCCCAGCATGGCTGCCAGCTCCCTGCACAGAGGGCATCCAAAGCACAATCCAGCCCTTTGCTCCAGACCAGATAAAACAGCATTTCTTTTCTCCAGGGTGTTTTGTTCTAAGTAAATGCTATCCCCAGAGTATTTTAACAGCAACAACAAATCTCTGAATGCTGAATTTTGTAAAGGGCATTTGCAGACATGTGAGATTCAAGCACTGAAAACAATTCAAATCCTGGCACATTTAATTGGAGCACCCAACAGCAAAGTAACTTGCCAGTCCATTATTTCTGCAAAAAACTTTGAAGACCCAAATAAGACCACAAAGACCCAGAGGAAAAGGATTGAATGTGTAAAGGTGTTTTCAATATGCATCTTGATGACCATAACTACACCAGGTAAATAAATTAAGCAATTTGCCTGTGGTCTAGTGAAAACAGGCAGCTAGTTTTATTTGTGAGTTCACTGCACATACTGAAAAAAATCTTGCATTTTGCCTGATATACTACTGAGCTGTTACAAAATTAACTGAAATACACCAGTTTGATTAAATATTTTCCTTTTCTATGAAGAAAGGTTTTTCTAAGAGAACAATCCTCTGTTGTGGGCTTTAGAGGGATCAGTGAAGCAACATGGTGAGGTTTTCAACTCAACAACGCTGACCCAGTCAATAAGAAAGCTAATAAGAGTGAGTTCTCTTTTGGATTTCCAACAACAATAAGCAAGAGAAGAACATTTTGTTCTTCATTTTAGTGTCCACTTCTCTGCCTCCAGATATGCCCTGCTTCTCAAGCACTGTCTTAATGCAATAGAGGTGACATGTTTGAACCTGAAGAAGCCAATCAAGTTCTATTCACTTAATTTTTGGTAAGTGAGTTTGCATGTCTCCTTAGACTGCACTTACCAAGTATTTTGGGAGAACTTACATATACTCCTCTAGTGAATTTGGGCTGAAATCTTTTGAATTCACTTCGTTTAGAAAAAATGAATCACAAGAGTCAAAAATAATTCTTTGGAAAAAGGAAAAAGCACTGTAAAGTTCTTACAGATGGAATGAAACTCAGAAGTTATGTTCCCAGTGGTAGGTAATCAGTTCGCAACTGTGTAGCCATAAAGCCTCTGCCAACTTTAATCTTACTTGCAAGTTTTTTGTTCACATTGCACAGCCGATATTTTCTGCATGTTTCAGAATATGATTTCTGTAGTGATGGAAAGAAGACTTGACCTTTACTTTGAAGTATTACTTAGTTCATGAAGTCTATATGGCTAAAAACATACCCAGTTCCTCTCAGTGCCATCTCCACCATAAAGCATATTAAAGACAACAATATAGTATTTTGTTGTAAAATAATCCACCTTTTCTGTCAGTTTTCTGTGAAAAACATAGGTGCCTGCATGCTTTCTGTTCTTTGGAAGACTATAAAGCCATACAAATACAAATAGAGCTGAATTTGATTTACAAAAATTAGCTCAGACTCCTCTGAAATATTATTTTAAATAAACAGATTTCTATAAATTTCCTGCAACACAGGAAACTATTAATAAGATTAAATGTCTATACTTGTCTATACTCTTATGAAGTGAAATCCATCCTTTGGTAGAAAATAACTAGCATTCAGAATCACATCTAGAGCTGGACTTATATAGGTGTTCTTGGATTACTGGCAATACTCTGACCTTTTTTCACATTCCAAATTGACACATAGAACTGCAGTCTCGAAAAGTTATTATATATGAAGGTAAAATCTCTACCACTAGCCTAAGCTTCAGAACAAACAGTCCTCTGAAAAGCAACAACAACAAAATAATAAGAAAAAGAAAAATTAGAACACCTGTTGGAAATGTTTCAAACTTTTACAGAATCATAGAATGTTTAGTGTTGGGAAGCACCTTTAGATCATCTAGTTCTAACCCCCCATCATGGGCAGGGATGCCTCACACTAGACCATGTCTCCCAAGGCCCTGTCCAACCTGGCCTTGAACCAGGAGCTGAGCATTCACAACTTCCTTGGGCAACGTGTTCTACTGCTTCACCACCCTTACAGTAAAGAACTTCTTCCTTGTATCTAACCTGAACTTCCCCTGTTTAAATTTAAACCCATTTGCCCTTGTCCTATTGCTACAGTCCCTTATGAAGAAGAAAATGATCCATTTTGAAGAAAAGTATGTCTGACAAACAATTCTAGTTTTATAAAACAGCATCTCCAACTAAAAAAATAATAATAAAAAAATACATCTTGATCAGCTTTTGCACCCATCCTAACTCTTACACAGTTACATTTTATGAATCGGAGTCATCATCTCCTGGCTTTCATACTCTAAATATGTCTTTAATTATCTTTAAAACAGCAGGTTTTCCTATTATGTTTTCTTTCCACTATTTTTGCATGGTGTTCAGCATGTTGCGTGTCTGTTTATGCAATATTAACAGGAGCCTGTCATTACTGATTTGAACAGTAAGTGATCTGGCTACTCATTTCACTGAGCTAACTCTTTAATTTCTATGCATGATATGTTTGGGAAGATAGACTGTTCTTCTGTATGAGGAACATAACTTCAGTCCTGACTGGAAGTAGCAATTTACTGGCTGATTAATTTCATGACATATTATGGGCTCAGAGGTTATTGTGTATAGCAATATTTTTCATAGTTCAAAGCCTTTTTCATGAATACTATGAATTCATTGTATTTTATTCAAATTACCTTTGCAGTGGGTCACTTCTCTTGAATTTGCTATAGTCACTGGCATGAGATACTGCTGGACTTTTTCTACCTAACTCTTTTTTTGAGTGATGTGGCATAGAGGGAATAACTCTGCCCATGGCTGACTTCCAGACAGCTTCAAAAGAGACAATTTAAAAGATATATTATTTGTCCTGCTACATCATTGCAGTTGAAATTTAACCTTGTGAATATTTTTTTCTCCAGTAATTGATGCAAATTTAAATCCAGTATTGGCTGGTATAATTCTGCCATCAACAACTTGCAATGGAGTTGTATTTGATTATGCTCAGGGCAAATCTGACTTCTGATCTCCTGGTTGGAAAATTATGTTTATTTTCATCTGATGTGGTAAAAAGAGTAGATACTTTAAGAAACCAATATCTACATGAGGAAAAAGTGTGTGCACAATAATGTTGACCTAGGATATTGTTATTAAATTCCTGCTGGAGGGTAGGAAGATATTCACGTGTCCCCTCACCTTCTCTTCTTTTTCAGTTTATATCTTTTTGCCGTTTCCAGCTTCTTTGGGAAAACCATACTCCCTTTTATCTGCTTGTGCTAGAAGTTCACAAGATGAGCAAGCTGGGACATCCCATACCCCTTTTGTCCAAACCTTTCTTGTGTTGGTGTGCAACCCTTTCCAGCTGGGCTCAAATGCTTCTTTTATGTCTTTTATTGTGCTGCATGACACACATCAATATCAAGCTCAACAGCAATAACTACACATTTTGCAAGATGCAGATTTCCACTTCTCTTCATATCTTGAAGAAGCTTCCTAAATTAACATTTTTGAACCTTCCGTACTCTTCTGTATACCATCTCCATCTGTTGCATGCCTGTTTTGATCTGTTTGTTGTTCAGCTGAGGTTTTGAACTGATACTATGTATTACACTACTGACAGCAGTTTTCATATTTTTAAGGAACAGAAACAATGCATGAATGATATACTGGAATGAACTACCAAGAACCTATTACTCTTCTGTGCAGGAGTTCATGCTTCCTAAAATCTCATGGTTATCAAGAAATGCTGACATTTTTCAGCATAAGGGCAGTTAGCTAACCCATCCCTGAAAATTCTTCTGTTTGTATCTATCTTTACCATGAAGCTGGGATGGCCACATATCAGCAATTATCTTTGGTTTACCTTACCCAGCTCAATTCTAGCAAAGACTATCTCTTTATATAATTATTTAATACTAATGTTAGATTTCTCAATAAATAATACAGTTCATGGTACCCTATAGATTCTGCTGTATCTGTTTCCAAATCTTAAGTGTTTTTTAAATTCCTTATCTTTGGAACACTATGTGAGAGTTTAAATTAATCTTTCTAGTAGATAGACATTTAGCGTATATTTTAATTTCCTTAATTTTATGATCTAATTTCAAGTAATAACTCCTTTAGTTATAGTATCACGGAATCATAGAATACTTAGGGTTGGAAAGGACCTTAAGATCATCTAATTCCAACTCCTCTGCCATGGGCAGGGACACTTCCCACTAAACCATGTCACCCTCGGCTTTGTCCAACCCAGCCTTGAACACTGCCAAGGATAGAACATTCACAACTCTCTTGGGCATTTAGTTCTTCAAATTCCTATCCATAAAATGCATCCATATTGCAGTTACTGGCAATTTATGGTATTTCTTTGTCCAAGCTACCTACCAGTTACTCAAACTAAGGGTTTTTTTTTTTACCATTTGCTGCAAAATCAATGCCTCAAACTCCTACGTCATTTGGTTAGCTCCATGATGAATATACTTTACTGTGAGATAGTTGATGTGCTCAGAAGTTGCAGAAATTTACCATAGGCTTGCTGGAATCACAGTGAAAGGACTGTGATGTTACTTGTATGAAGGGCTGGCATATATATTTCTTTGATGTCAATTACAATGAAAGGAGCATCCAAATAAATGTTCTATGCACCGTACAAATGGAATTCAGGTCATTTTACTTTTAGTCAACTACATTTTCAGCTCTCCCCACAGCAGCAAAAAACTCAGAGCTGGACTTCATTGCAAAATGATATAAGAATACCTAAGGCAAGGGTATTGAATGTGTGACTGGTCAGGCTGACCTGGCACCACTGCTGACAGCAGCTGTGGCTGGTCCTGGTGATCATGTAAATAAACAAACAAATAGCAAGCTAAAGAAAGGAAAGCAGCATAGGCAGCAGGAACTTTCCTCACTGGAATTCTTCAGTGCATCTTGCAAGCAGGAAGCTGAGAGGCAGCACACACAGCCCAGATGATTGAAAAAGTGCACAATTAAGGGCCATAATCGGGGATATTTGGGATGAACACACTCATTTGACAACTTCACATTATTTTGGGGATTTCGGCTTTCCTTGCCCCGTTCAATCTGGCTGTAAGTTACTATGTGGGAGGTCCTGGAGCCAATATGGTCACGCAGCTAACATTAGTGTCAAGTGAACAGCTCTAATATAAAGGCTGCAAGACAATACAGCCTCATTGCAAACAGGATTATTTGTGCCATCAGACACAGCAACATGTAGATCCTGAGACCTGGACGCAGCAGAAAGCAAAAATGACAACATCCTCATGCAGACTGATCCTAAGTAGAATCACTGTTCTATGTGGAATGCATGAAAACTGGGTGTCTGCATACTTTGAAAGACTGTCATTAGGACAGCATAGTATCTTCTCCTGGACCTTGACATGTTTTTTAAAACAGCATTAGTCTTCTGCATGAGAGTAGCCCTTCATGCTAAATAAGGTTGAGCTGTTCAGTCCCCAGGCTTGTTCTGAACAGGCCCAGCAGTATTCGTCACTCCACTGCCTGATCACTTTAACAGGATTCTCACTACTTGGGTCTGATCTCCAGACTAGTCCATTTGATTAAAGATAATTAGCACTTGAACATTTTCTGTTTAAAGT
Organism: Bolborhynchus lineola; assembly: GCA_025448015.1. Taxonomy (NCBI): domain Eukaryota; kingdom Metazoa; phylum Chordata; class Aves; order Psittaciformes; family Psittacidae; genus Bolborhynchus; species Bolborhynchus lineola. Next base: position 26,809 of record JAOEHX010012228.1, read on the forward strand.
ACCAATCAGCTGGGATATTTTGCACATTGGCCACGACTGCAGCAGCCTGTGACCTTCACTTTTTGGTTCACAGACACACAGTACAAATAAAAAGGGCCTGGCTTATCTGGAGATTTCTGCCTGCAGAGTTTCTCTTGCAGGAAAATGGTCTTTCTGTAATGTAGCTGGAAGCTCTTTGCTGCTCTTGCTTAATAAAAACATTAAAGGAAGGAAATAAAATTGGTGCCAGTCAGCATGGATTTACAGAACATGGGTTTTGTCAAACATGCTTGATTTAATTCCTTTGGGAGACTACAAGTTTTGTCAAGACAGTAACTGCATAAATGTGAATGACATTGTAGGCTATTTGTCTTGATGCCACATACATTTTGATAACTGTGAATGGCAGTGGAGCCAGCAAAGTATGTTTCACATAAATTAAGAACCACCTAATAAACAGGTCTTTTAAATAATCATCTATCATTTCATGGACTTCATTACAGAAGGATTCTCCTGGGACTTTGATTAATCGTGAGATTCAAGCACTGAAAACAATTCAAATCCTGGCACATTTAATTGGAGCACCCAACAGCAAAGTAACTTGCCAG
>JAOEHX010012230.1:0-17623 GCA_025448015.1 Bolborhynchus lineola
GGGAGATTTTGCTAACTGGTTGAGACAGCTCCACTCTTCATAATCCTTGTGAATATAAATGGATATAAGTATTGGGGAATACATTCTGCAGAGAGCAACAAGCTTAAGGCACAGCAGACACCCTTATAAAATATTAGCTATCTTCATAAATAGAATGTTCCTTTATTATTTCTTTTTCACATACACGTTTTGTGGCTGCTCTAGCTTCCTTTGAAGTTAATTTTGCCTTTGATTTAAATGGGAACTCTATGGGGCATAGACAATTTTAGTCATCACTTTTTCCATTGCTTCATTCTAACAGCTCAGAGCTTCCAATGCTGATACCAGTGGTTTTGAGTGATTCATATAACTTTTGTGTATCTATTCATCTCTTAACTGCTGACAGCTGCTTGGAAACTATGTCCAGGCCCAGAAACTTATATTTAGTTTGGTACATCCCTTTAATGGTCCATGTCTAAAACCTCTACATTTTTGTGCAAAGTTTAGATTCATTGCTGTATTTGCGGCCCCAGTAGACTGGAATGATGAAATTCAGAAAAGCCAGATAATATTGTAAATGCATTGTTTCTCTGGAAAGCACTGATGTTTCAACTGTATAGAAAAGGATTAAATATCACTTAACGTTTATGAAGTGCTTTGAAGGAGAAATGTGCTATACAAATGGTACATTAGAATTATTTATAATAATAATACAATATTCTTCAAGAAATGATCATGGAGCATAATAATAAATTAATTTTTCCCCCTTTTTAGCATCCCATAGAAGTTAAGAGAAAATGACCATACTTCTTTCTGAGTGTAACATAATGTCTCAAAATACCTACACAAAGCACAAATGTCTCTAATTAAAGACTCTTGCCTGAAACTTTCTTAGAGACTCTTACAAGTCTCATTGTTGTTAAATTCTGCAAGGTTTGGTTTTTTTGTTTGGTGTTGGGGTTTTTTTGTTTGGCTTTGTTTTTTTAAAAAAATTTTGCAGTATGTAGAATGAGAGATTATTAATACAGAAATCTGATTTTCTGTGCTTTGTGAAACTGTCAGTCCAAAAATTAAAGGCGGCTTATATTATACAGAAAAAAAACAGTATTTGCAACCAAGTTTCTTAGGAGAAAAATGAAATGTCTTTTTACCTGTGTGTTCTGTCACATCAAGAGGTGCTAAAATGTGTTTAAACTGCATTTATGTGGGGTTAGTTAACATCAGTGTAGAACCTTTATGCCAATGGAGCTAAATGGAACTTTACTAGTCACTCATAGTGTCATCCATTTCCACAAAGCATAAAAGCAAATATATGCATTTTATTTGTATGTTGTCATCTCTATTTTCTATCTTTTTTTTTTCTGTAAGTCTGTCTCTACTTTTTTGATTTTTTGCCCTTATTTCTCCACTTCTTTTATTTTTTAATAACAAAATATTTTACTGACAATCTGTAATATTTTATTATTTCTGGAAAAAAGTACTCAGGGAAAAAAATAACATGTTGAAACTACTGAAATAAGAAAAGTGAGAACATTGCTTTGGCAAGGTTTCATCTTCAGAACTGACTTACTTCTGATTTTCTCTGACAGGCCTTGCTTCTTTAACCAAGACAATCACAAACAACATTTGAAATTCAGGGAGCTGGGTGAATAGAATTAGGAGGAACTCCTTTGCATTTCTTATGGAGAGGGAGTGTTAAGGGGTACTTCATTAATTTCAGTCCTTTGTGAGAAGTCACCAGCCTTGAGACTACTGGTGCAGCAAAGAATTTGAGAAATATGAATACTCAGAATATTTTGTGGAGAGTTCACATACATATTGCTCTGTCTAGTTTTGTGGATGTGTGGAAGTCTTTTGACACTTTTTTTGCCCAGCTTCAAATTAACTGAATTTTACGCCCATTGACTACCTCCCCAGAACTGTGGTGCCGCCAGTCATCTCCCCTAGGACTGAGACACAGAAAAGGAGGAAACAGAAATAGTCAAAGCAGCTTTCACTTCAGATAAGAATAAGCCTTTAGAAATAAGGAATGTATTGTGGAATTTGCAGATTAGCTAATCCCAGGATTTGCCAGTCAGTACAAAGAATTCTGTCTCAAGCATGGAAGAGTGAGACTGTTGCCCTGCATTTCAAAAGGCATCTTATCAGAAATGGAGTGTGAAAAAGAAGGGGTAGGGTGGAAGAAGAGATCTGGCTGGACTGGGAAAAAGTGTGGGTTGTGCTTGGTTTCTCATAAAAGATAAGATCTTGTTGATAGAATGAAGACAGTATGGCCTTCTAACACTAGTAAGCAAAAAGGATGTCCGCATGCTCCTCTCAGTCTTGAACAGTGCTTGAGACATGAAGGTCGACTGATGACTGAACAGGCAGTTGGCTGTTGTGGAGGCATGCCAGATGAAGCAGAAGAGTAGTGGAGGATTTTGCATTGAGGAAGATGCTGCACACCAGGAGGGTTTTCACGAGCAGAGATCAGAAGGAGGCCAGAAGTGGTGCCATTAAGATTTGGCAGGAACTTTGTGCCTCTGAGTTCTACACACAGGAGCAGCTTGTGGGCAGCGCCCTCACATGGGGCACATCCTCATTTGCCTCCCCTGGGTGTGCAGAGGAAAGAGCCAGCTGAATAAACTGCTGGGTAAAACCAGAATAGGAAATATCTTTATTAAGGAAAACAACAGTGCTAAACCTAAATGCTCTATGTTTAGAGGGATTTGAGATATTTTATTCCCTGATATGGGGTAAATATTCCATCTGGAACCCGCTGACTAAGGAGCTTGGACTGCAGACAGGTCTGTCACCTCATAGTCAGAGACTAACAAAGGCATTTGCAGTATGGAAGTGTTTGGCTTTCAGCAGTAATGCCTGTTCTTAGATGTATTCAATATTTGTTTATTTTGACAAGTAATCCAGCATTGCTGTGGGATGTTCTTACAGAAAATGGTTTCTGATTTTTTGTCAAAGAATTCTACTCAAAAAAGTCAATTTTTGACAAGTCAAAGCTATTATGTTCCCTCATCTTTCCATATTTCAGGCCAGCAGGCAGGTAAAATTCCTTCATAGAATTTAAATTCAAGGAAATAAATAATTGTTTTTCCTAGAAACAGTTCTTTGGCCTATGCTTCCTTTATTCTTAAAGTTATTATTTTGTTTATAGCATATTCCTGAAGTTCTTTCAGTCTTCTTTCATCTCTTATCTGTGTAATTTCTGAAAATCTCTCCCATGCAAATAGTGTAACGAGTGCAAGACAAAACCTGACTTGTGCCATTGTTGACAGCGCTTGTCAGTCAGGAATTCTTGTGCTTTTTTTCTGAAAAAGCTGCACTACAACAACAATTTTGTAATTTTCACCAGGGAGAGATTTGTCTTTACAGAAGCAGCTGGGAAACCAGATGGAATGTCTGTGCTGCTACTTTTTATATCTTTTTTTTTTTTTTCTTCTTGCTTTAACTAAGTTCTCTGCCATCAGAGCTTGGTTCCTTTTCTCAGGAAATAGATGTGGCTGGTATATATTTCCTCAAGTAAGTCCTGTTGTGTTGCAGAGTTGCCATATCAATGTTTAGTTAGTTCACCTTTTGGAACAAGTGCATATAGCACACCCTGCGATGGCTGGGTTGTCACAAAGGATGCATATAGGAAACAAATGGGTATCAAATTCTGGCTCAAGAGTACTGTCTTTGAATTGACCCTGAATCATGTTTTTGGGGGTGGGCTCCCAGTAAAAGCAGCATGTCCCAGATATTTACTTGAAATAAAACTAATTTCTCTCTTCTAACCATTTTGTAGCTTAGAAAATTAATCAGTCTAGTTCCATTTGGTACCTTAAGCTCCCTAACAAAACAGAGGGAATTTCAATTCAAAAGTAAGTGCTCTTTCAAATAGTTTCCAGAGGACATTTTCCAGCTTCAGAACTAGCACACCATGCTGGATCTGAGCCATGATTTAAAGTTTCTTTTCCTTTTTGATGGTACTGGTTAAGCCTCAAGTCTTTCATCTTCCCTCTTTTGATATGTCAGTGACAATTTGGAAAACAAAAGTATGTTTATGCTTACCGTTCCTGACAGAGCTAAAAGTACCGAGGTCTGCTGTACCAAATGTTTGTGTCTTCTAGCTTTGGGTATTTCTGGCTCCAATTTTTGACTTGGATTTGCTGAACCACTGTCTTTCAGTTTTTAGCAAGCTACATATGTAAATGTGCTCTTTCCTGATATGCGTAAGTGCCTCTACTGTCCACTAGCCAGCGGTATAGTCATAATTGGAAAATAAATAACTTGCTGCTTAAATAATTTTAACTCTGTTCTGCCATTTATACAATCCTGGAAAAGACTGTTGTTTCCTTTATTTTAGTGGGCAAGTGACATTTCTAGTGGTCCTTTAAGATGTTTTCCCTATAAAGCTCTTTATCATATAACTCGTTGTGAGTACGTGGTTTTGCAGACTTTAGTTCAGCATGTGTTTTTTTTTCTCAGTGAAGTGTATTGCATTCTTTGTTCTTCATAGCAGGGAGATCGCTCCTATAATTTTGAAGAAATAATATTAAAGAGTATCCTCACTTCACATCTGGTAATGCTAATCAGAGGGGACTGTCTTTCAGAAGATATTGACTTTTCTTTGCCTTAGGTATCAATCTTATAAGTAAATTAATAAACTCTAATAGATATTGAATTTCAATAATTACTTATCATAATTTTAATTATCATATCAGCACAAATTCATATACACCTTTGCAAGCAATACTATTACCTTTTCTGATCCTATAATTGCAATCATGTGAAGCTGCAACTCAACCATTATAAATTATTCCAAGACCTCTTTTACTAATCTGATCTTTTCTAATAACATCATGACACTGACACAATATAGTTGCCTGCACAGACAGGAATTCAGCTGTGCTCATGAGCAGATGCAGAAGATGTGTTCAGATTGCTGTCTGATTTTTGCCTCCATGAAAAGGGATTTGGAAAATCAGCCCCTCCGTTTTATTGAGCAGTTTCTGATTCCATAAAAATTATGAAATTTTTGAGGGATTAACATAGTGTGCGCACACCAACCATCATGTCTATGCCAGGTACTTTGTAAAACGAGTGAGTACTTGTGATAAGCGCCACTCATTGATCTTAGAAGTCTTATGTTTCCATAAGACAGTGTCCCAGGTGATGCAGCAGAGATCATTTGGAAAGTCTCCAGTGTGCTGCATTTCCCCAAGAAATTGATGTGAGTAGCAGCATGCTTAGAGCAGGCTGTGGGACTGTCCTGCAGCTCCTGATAAACACCATAGCTGGTTCCTGTTAGACCCTGCACTCAAGGAACCACTGCTCTTGGTCATTAACTCCTTACCAGAAAATGGTGCAAGAGCCCACTTAAATACCATCAAGAGCACCACCATATTCAGAATCATAGAGCAATGCTTTTTTCTTACAGAACCAAATCAAAACTAGTTTCACCCTATGAAGCCCGCAACCATTCTCATATTACTGGGGTCACTGCTGTTTTACCTGTCTGGAAATACACCAGGCTGGAAAGGGTCTGTATTGGCCTATTTTATTTTTTTGTGGAAGGTGGAGGTGGCAGGATATTTATTCACTTTACTGATTTAAGAGGGTGCAATATAGGACTTTGTCAGGGCTTTCAGTTCCTCTGTTTTGAAGGCAGGGAGTGAAACAGCAGAGATGCTGTGTTGCTAGTCAAGGCAACTTACCAAATCCCAACTGAAGATAAAGGGATCCCTGACATCTTTGAGCAGAACAATATGTCTTGGCATTGCTCCTTGACCCTTGTTTAAGAGCCAGATGGTAAATGTTCTTTTGCTAGGGTTCTATGCAGAAAACAGGCACGTTATTTTGCTAAGGAAATGGCAGGCATGTCAGAATCAATAGACTTGGAAAGCTCACAGTATGTGCTTCCTTCTGACAGATCAAGAGAAGCTGAGGGTAGCGGTGAGCTGTAACAACGCAGTCACAGTGAGAGGTGATTCTGTTCTGCAAGCAGGGCAATTACTTCACGACATATTACACACTTCTGCCTTCTGTTTAATGCTTGCAAGGACCTGCTAGAAAGTGGATTACAGTCCTGTGGATTGCTTACCTTCAAATGTCTACAGATAGTCCGCAGGCTCACAAAGCAAAGATTGCTTGTATCCAGCCATGAGGATGCATTATAGCCTGACATACTGCGCTGCTACTGCCTACAGAACTGCTGATTTTTTTTCCATTATTTATGCAGGTGTCATGGTCAGACATATATAGAGAGATTTGGCCATACCTACCTGAACTTGGTAATTTTCACATGTAGCCAGTGGCTCTACTGCCTATTAGAAAGAAGGTGCCAGGGGCAGCTCTGCTTATAGGAATTTCCCTCTTGTTTTGTACAAAAGGAAACATGGGAGAGGAGGAATAAAGCAAGGTGTAGAGGCAGACTTGGAATTTAATATGGCCAGAGGCCACCACTGTACTGGGACTTTCCTATGCTTTCCCCACTTACATCGAAACACGATAGATTTATGTTTGCTCCAGTTTGAAATTTAGCCAGCTTCTTTAAAACAAATTGCAGAGTTCCATAAAACAAAATAATGGATGGAAATGTTTTACATGTTTGAAGAGAAATGGGATAGTACTTAAATGTGATAAAGCATTGTGGAATGATTTACAGGTTTATTTTGGGGTGAGAACATTTTAAATCATTTGAATCATTATAGGGTAATGAAACAGCTTAGAGGACATAGTATTTTCAGAGTAACTGGTGTGACTGCACACCTCTTACTGCATTTAGAAATACTTTCTTAGCCATGAAGAACATTTTTAACCATCTGTTTAAATATGGAAGCAATGAGAAGATATACTAGGTAGACTCTCAGCTATACTATCCAGGTTTTTGAGTAAAACACAGTCTTATGAACAGAAGTGTGGAATTTTAAAAAGATTTACCAGCTCATGAAACAGGGCAGAGGAATTTAATTAAAGTCAGAAGAGATGAGAAGTGGCTTGATTAATCTTGGAGGCTGAATTAGTTGATGAATGTAGCCCCTTTGTCTATTCTTAGTTGTTATTAATTTCTGGTGCTGTATTAATTTTCCATGCACCATATATTTTAAAGAATTCCGACTACTTGGTATCGTTAAATGTCTCCTTATTTCACCTACTTTGTGATCTATTCTGTTAATAATTGTTTTGATTATCATCTAAGTCACAAGATATTCTTATCAATCTCAGAAGATAGACTTACTAGTTCTTCACTTTAAATGACTCTGTTTTCAAAACAAAGATTTTTCAAAGCATCTACTAAATAGAACATACCAAGCATCAAGTATAATATAATATAATAACAAATATGAAAAATGTAATAAAAATCCTCAACACAACAACCATTCAAAAAGAAAAAAAAAAATAAACCCTTCAATCACATGCATACATAAAAAAAAAGTCAGTCACCTCAATATTGAGAGCACAGTAAAGACTAAAAGCATGTCTGTATTTAACAGTCGTTTGGAATCCAACCAAATTCTAATGAATCCAGAATCAAGTTTCCTTGAAACAAGCCCCAGATGCGTCAAAGGTGTTTAATATTTCCCATATTGTCTAATGTCATTGTACGCCCTTGACAGTGCAGTTCCATTTTCAGGCCAAGGTCAAAATCTGTCCTTATTTCTTTCTGAAGGAGTTTTATCTATTCCTTATAATACTCATCGTCTTTGAGATGAAAAACTGTTTCAATGCATGGCTAGCAATAGGAGTGCTATCTGGATGAAAGTTCTTTTATAGTAACATGAATGTTGATTCTTTTGGTATTCAGACCTGATTGTGAGGTAGGACGAACACATGTTGTAAAGGTGTCTACTAAATGTATGCTTTAAAAAAAAGAACTTTGTGAGCCCCAAAGTTTTTTTTTAACAGCTCATAACTGTCATTTAAAAACACTCCTCACACGCACATACCCTTTGAAATCTTTTGTTCTACTTGGAAAACAAAGCTTCTGTTCATGTTTTTAAGTCAAATAATAGTATTTTCCTTATATTTTTCAAAACACTGTTTTGTTAAAAGTTCTATTTCCACATTTATCATACTTTCAGCTGCTCTAAAAATTTTCCAAAATAAACACGCAAACATTTTTTTTCATATCAACATCCTACATCACCTAATTTTTAGAGGTTTGGGGAGATTATCAGAGAAGATTAGTGGTTCTGTCTTACTGGGACTATGGAAGGCTATGTTGTTTGAGTATGCCATTTTAACTGGTCTCTTGTTTGACATCTTGAATGATGAGATGTATTCTCAGCAATATGGACCTTCATCATTTATATAACAGCTAATCCGACCCACCTTCTTGATTTTAGCAATGATTTTCCAAGGGGAAATCTACCTTTTGCATGTTTATGTAAATGGTAGGCATAAAGTCATTACTCTATGACATATTTCAAGAAAATATGTAGGAGCAGCAGGCTCTTTTATTTTGCAGACTTCTCATCTATGCTTAATGGATTTTGGCTTTAGAGCAGAATATGGACGACTGAAAGGTATTAATAAATTTAAGAACTCTACCAGAATGCTTTAAAGCAATGCAGTCATTCCCTTGTTCTTTTGTAGAAACTGCCACTTCTTTATTTTTGCTCGTTTCATTTAATGGTCTTAGTGTGCCTACAAAGGATACCATATAACAGGTATGTTGGCAGGGGTGGGAATTAATAAATACCTTAAGTCCAGCTTTTGTCAGAAAAATTGCAAGAGAAAAAGAACTGCATATGATCCACGTAGCAAGCTATCTACTGCCTAAAGAACAAGAAATGCTGTATGCTAGAACCGTATTCATGCCACAAACAAAACTTTTAAACTAACTTGCAATTTATATTAATTATTCTGTCCTTGTCACAGTAGATGTATTATCCTTTACCAAATCTTTCTTACTATGCTATGTTTGCTCATGTACAATAATAATTCTGTACTTTTTCATTAATACTTTAATTGCTTGCTAAGGATTTAAGACCTAAAAATGTTTTTTTTTTTTTTTATAAGAAATTTTCAGATAGTGCTCTGAATTTGTGCATTTTTATGTTCCATGTTGTCTCAGTTAAAGAGAAGACAAATATGGCTTTATGAGACTAGGATGTTGTCAGTTATAGTCCCAATATAGTTAAACAGAATTAAGCTTATGCCAACATATGTGTGTGTACATGCACATAAATTATAATAATGAAGAGCTCATGTCCATTTGGAGTGTTGTTTCCCTTTCTTCTACCACCTCTGGCTTTGTCAGAGGGAATAAGCTAAAAGTAAGATGAAGGTCAGGCTTGTTGTCATATAATTATAGACATTGAAATATATTATCAGTTGGCCTTCCTAAATATTTCTAATTTCATTGGTGGTGACACAGCACAGTCAGGAATATCACTACTTGTTAGGCTCCCTTACCAAACTTTTCAGTGACTAGTAACACTGAAATGTAATAAATAGGAATAAGAATAATCTTCTCTTCCTGTCATTTTTTCCTTTATATTTTCTGCCTTTACTTTATTTGATTTATGCTTAGCAATGCCCCAAAAAGCATAAACAAATTGATTTTAGTGGAGTATTGATAAAGCATTAGGGTAAGTATTGGATTTTATATGATAACCTATACTCTGGCATTACAGTGTCATGGGAATGAACAGATTTTTCAGCTAGGACAGGGGTTGCAGCCTTAGAGCTTCTCTGCTTCAGTAGTTGCCAGAGCTCCTGCCATTTTCTCAAATGATCTGTTTCCAGTGGGCATGTGAAGCACTACTTAGCAAGATAGCCCATGGTCTATGACTTCCATTTCATGCTTCAGTGTTTTACTGTTATGTGCATACTTAAAGTGCAACAAATGCTGCTTGTTATCACTTAGATGGTGAAGATAGTAAAGAGTATCTGTTAAAGAAGATTTCATTTAAAATCTCTATACACTTCACTAAGAACATTACACATGTCAGTTGATTGCAAGTGATAAAAGAAGTGCTATGCCTGCAATTTTTTCTTCTTTAATTTTACTTTTGCTGGAGCTAAAAGTTGGTTAGCCAGTAGTACTGTTGTATTTGGGTTTCATATCCCTCTGCAACTGGATGTTTGTCTTGTATGACTCCCTGTTATTTGGCTATCCTCAAATTTCAGAGCAGTCAGACCTATTGCTTTGGGGCAACTCTAAATGGCCTGTGAAGACTCTGCCTTCCTGTACTAGTACTGTACGCATTTAGTAGACAAGTCTATAGACAAGCAAGACTCATACAGAGCAGGCAACAGGATTTTGTTATAGTAAATTATGTGGCTAGAAAAATTAACTTCATTTTTCCCCCACTACCTACTCTTTATTTCATGTGTTAGATAGAAGCAGCAACCTTCAAAGCAAAGGACAGGTTAAGGGCAGTTCTTTGAAGCTTGGCTGGATTTGTGCTTCTGGACTCAGGTAACAATCCAGGCAAATACTTTGTAGTATTAAATCTTTCAAAATGTGCTATATCTGTCTAGGACATGAAGCCAGCTATCTTTTCTGCCTTTCAATCTCTTTGCTCCTATTGCTGGCACCAGACATTATCTTTAATTTTGAGCAATGAAATGTGACTGGTGTCATATTGCCTTTCATAAAGTAGTTGTTTCTGGTCCATTTTATTCTGAGAATTGCCCTTCCTCAGCCGTTTTGTTTGAGACTGGAGAATGAGATTGTAAAAAATTATATTAAGTATCTTTTAAAGTCCTTAAGACTGAGGTATAAGAGGCTGTGATGTGAAGAATGTGGCGTAAATGACTATAATTGTAGTGACTTCACCACAGCCTTGTCTACCTCTACTTGGAGAAAGTTCACTGGTTTACTAGTAGGGAACTACACTAGCAGAAATCTGTATTTAGAAGAGGAAATAGCAATTTTAATAGTAAAGATGCTCCAAAAATTTTAAGTGTAGTGCTTAAGAGCTCCTAAGACTACCCAGTATTACATATTAAACTTGAATATAAGGCATATAGAGGAAAAAAGAATTCTACATTGCAGCTTTGTATTCTCTGGCTATGAAGCAGTAAGTGTCAGCTCCATAAGATCTGTTAAAGAGCAGAGAGAAAAGGCAAGCAGTATTCCTGGAGAATGCAGGGAATAGAAATGATACTGTTTTAACTGATGAGAAGAGAAAGCTGCATGGACACATAGCAGCCTTCCAATATCTGAAGGGGGCCTATAGGGATGCTGGGGAGGCACTCTTCATTAGGGACTGTAGTGATAGGACAAGAGATAACGGGATCAAAACTTCAACAGGGGAAGTTTAGATTGGATATGAAGAAGAAATTCTTTACTGTAAAGTTGGTGAGGCACTGGAATGGGTTGCCCAGGGAAGCTGTGAATGCTCCATCCCTGGCGATGTTCAAGGCCAGGTTGGACATAGCCTTGGGTGATATGGTTTAGTGGGAGGTGTCCCTGCCCATGGCAGGGGGGTTGGAACTAGATCATCTTAAGGACCTTTCCAACCAAACTATTCTATGATTCTATGATTCTATGTATTTAGCAGTCAGAACGTTTTATTTTTCCTATGTTGTAAAACTGTGTAACAACTGCTGTATCTTCTCTTGGGACTTGTTTTGAATTCTATGCTTTTGATGGACTGTAGAGGCTATAAAAGACCAACTTTTCTGTGAATCTGAGCCTCTGCACTCAGCAGAAATGCAGTCAGTGGTAGAGGCTGGGTATCAAGCAAGTAATGAATGTTGCAGTCAACATTCGGAAGCAGTTTGCAGTATATTCATCTGGCCCAGAAAGTCTTGGCAACCAAAGCCAGGAGTTTCCCAGGGTGCCAGATGGAAAGCAGACTATTTTCGAGCTATAACTTACTAAATACCACTTAGTGTAGCAATAGTACACTATTGACTTTGCTAGTTCAGGACCTTTTTTTCTATGGCCTTACACGAAAAGAAGGATGTGGGCTGTGCATAATACATTACAGAGATTTACCCTGAATATTGGAAATATGCCATTTGAATGTTATGTGCGTAATAATCACCTTTAAGTATGTATGCTTCCTCTTTGCTTCTGTCTGTCTGTCCATCTTTGATGTACAATTTTCAAAACATTATTCTGGTGCATTTGGGAGCACAGAATAAATGTGTGGTTGCTATCTCGTGTGATGTGATAAATGTTATGAGATAATTTCTTGGTTATCTATCATTCTACCTCTGTAAATTGAAACTCACGCATAATGCAGCAGACTTTTATTGCATACAACTGTTAAAAATTATACTGTCTAAACCCAGGCTAATGAGAATACCACTGGTCATCATAAAAGCAGTAGTACTAATTCTAAGTAGGTATTTCACGTGATTGTTTAAATATTCATTAGGCATACGGCTAAAATGTCAGTACATAGTCTTAAAATTTCACTACTCAGGTTTTTAAGGTCCAAATTAAAATAACCATATGCAGTAGCTGATACCTTCTCTCTAGATACTTAATATATTCCTACATTGTAGCTGCAGTAATCTGGATCAGGCTATAGGAAAGGTGAATGAGTTTTATTGCTACCTGACAGAATTTTGTAAAATCTGCATGATTTCTGGATGAGGAATGCTTAGGAATGCCAGCTTCCTTTCTTCCTTGAGTATGTTATGCGTCTCCTTCAGTAATTTGTTTCTTATCTCTGTTAGCTTCTGAAGCCACTCTGACTTGAAGAAAAAGCACTGCACTTAACATTTACTTGAAAAAATGAATAAGAAGGAAGGGAAAAAAATATCTTTTGTTACTGTTTACTGTGTAGATTGATTGGAGAAGGAAATAGAGACAGTAAAAGCAGAGCATACACGTATGAAGCATCTCATCCTTGCTAGGCAAAGTACAGGGCTTTGTAGCATCACAAAGGATCATCATTGTCCTGACAGCAATTTGAAGATTTTCCTCTGGGATGACTATGTTTCAAAATAAACTTAAAGCATTCTAAACTTCAAAAAGAGTCTCAGAGACTTGGTCCATGACAGAGCGAGTCCCATTTGGCAGCCACAAGCAGTATTTGTGGGATTTGAGGGCCTGCCAATCTATCCTAAGGGAGTAGTAAATTTTCCAGGGGATGGTGTAGGAAAGGAGGGTAACAGGTGAAGGGCAGTACTGTTGTGTTAAAAACCCATTTCAGAAAAATCAGCAAAAAAACTTGCCCCAAAATCTTCTATGTAGCTCTTGAAAATATTTGCCTTTTGATATTTTCCTTAAATTTAATTGTCAACAGTACCATGGATAGTCTGCCATCCAGGCAGCTCCCAAGGTGTTTGAAGCATGTACAATAACACTGTGCAGTCGTAATTTGCTTAGGTCTAAGTGAGCTAACCCCAGAGCTGTGAAATTATAGCACAGCTCCTGATTTAACCCAGCCTTCAAGAGACTGGCCATTCTCTTGCTAGGGCTGCTCTCTGCTACAGTGAATAGGGGCAGCTTGTTTGGGTATCTTCAACTGTGTGATTTTGGTGTAATCATGCCCTGGGTGCTTTTTTAATCTTAATCAAAACCTGTAAGTCTACATGGGGAACAATTGATACAATCCATAGTAAAACAAAGCCTTTTTTATACATAATAAATAAATGTGTGTTTTCCACATTGTCTTAGATGCCAGCATACTTTCACAGATCAGTCAGATACTTTTGGTTGTGTGTGGTTTCTTTTTCTATTTTTTTTTTTTTTCTTAATACATAAGGTGAGATAGCTGAACTAGGATTTTGAACCATCAGAAAGATGTTTAATGCTTACCTTCTCAACCCACTACTGCTTTTTACTGAGTTCATCCAGCAGAGAGTCTCTGCTGGATTTGCACCCCTCCACTTTATCCAGATTTGGCACTGAGAAAAAACAAAGTAGAGGGATATGATTTACTGTAGAATGTGTTCAGACCATTATATTGTGGTATAGTTCTCTATCCATGGCCACCAAGATAATTTTCTGTGCTGCTGCCCACTGAACTCCCTTGGAGGCGTTCTTGTCAATGGTGAGGCTTCTAGGTCTGTGGCTATAGGTGGCATCTAGACTGTTATGATTTTTATTTTTTTTAATATAGTGTGTCTCACAGTTAAACATTACAGTGCCTTTTTAATACTCCATCTGTGTTACTTCAGGCTACAGAAAAAGAATGACTTGTAGCTTAAAAAGGACATTTTGGGAGTAAGCCAAGCGTTAGGTGTCTAATCCTACTGCTGCTGCAATTTGCTGTTATGTTCCAGCAGGCAGCAGTGTTGGTTCTGGTGCTGGAAGTGTTGCTAATGCCTTGTGTAATTCTGCTAAGAGTTGTTCCAGTCTGTTAAAAATCATTCTTGCTATTTAAGAGACTAAATACAAATTTGGGGCCATCATGATGCTTCTGGGTTTTTTTCACATTTGATTTCCACTTATTTTGCTATGAATATTCCAATGTTTTGTCCAAGTACGAATTTTGGTCCTTTTCAAATTCCTATTCAGGTAACAGCAATACAGAGTTAGTTTTTATTAAAAAATAATCGTGAGTCCTACATGAAGTAAGTCACCAATGACATTTTATTCAGCTGATGACTACCAAAAAAACCCCAGTGGCACCAATGGCTTGGGAAGTATGAAATTTCCATTTATCTCAGTGGAAAAGTCTATTTGGGGATCTCTAAAGCAACACTGATTTAATCTGTTTGCACCCTTTTCTTTAACCACCCCTCCTTTTATCATCCAGAGGATGCCTTTGTTTTCTGTGCCTCAGCCTTGGCAGTCCCTGTAACTGCAGGTGTGATTATTTACCCCAAATATATGATTTTTTTTACCACAAATACTATGAGATAGTGAAATCCAAAGACATGGTAGAGCCAGGTGCAGTCAGTGGAGATACTGAAAAATAAAACTAATGCAGGTCACTGATAGATGTATTCTGAGACTTCTTGCCGGTGTGCTTATTTATTGTAAGAACAACATACTGAAATTCCAATGCAATATTGCAGTGTATCAGTGTCTGGGGTTTGTATCTGTGTGTATAAAGTATTGAAACCTGTTCTATTTAGTTTTACTTTTTGAATGTTCCCCTCTAACCCATATTCCTCACACAATTCCCATCAGTTTCTACTGATTATGGGATGTTTTTCCGCTTGCTCAGCATGCCCACATTTGCCTTTTTTTTACCTAGGATGTATTTATCTTCCAAATGAATCCTACTGTGAATGCAAATTTCTCAAATCTTGGCTTGTTCCAGCCACATTACTTCTGACCCTTGACCTTGTCAGCATGCTCAGATAATATACTTGATAGTCTGTTGTCAGATGTGATTAATATTACCTTTAAAAAAGTGAGTATGGGCCCTGTGGTGTATTTTACTTCTAGCTGATGTATGTATAGATTGGTAACTTATTTTTGGCTAGTCTCCCGCCATTAACAAACTCAAAAGCAGCCTGCAGCAAACAGCTTGGGTCTTCTGTAAACATAGTAGTCAAAATATATTTCCACCATACCATGACTTAGTTATTAGTAGGGTGGTGATCAGCGGTCACCTAGTGTTTGGATCTGATTCTCTTCCCACCGAATCAGGAGAAAAGGGCTTTGATTTGAATCTTACATGTGAGGTCAGGATCAAACATTTTCCATATTTATGGAAAATCCGTCATACCTCACTTCAGTGGAGGAAAATCAAACATAAGTAATGAACAGGTATAACTGAGAAAACAGCAAAACTCATCCATCATACATTCTATACCAACTGCTATTCCCAGAAATCCACATTATCATGTAGAGAAACTGTGCCTTTGAAAAAGGTGAGTGAATTGGTCTTCTCTGTGTCAGTGCTGTCACTTATACACCTAGGGAGACAGGTACTAAGCAGCAGAGAGGTGGGCAATAAATTCATTAGTCATTGATTTAAATAGCACAGTACATGTTTCAGGAAGCCATTTTGGATAAAATTATGGTTACTTGTCGATAGTAATTTAGTTGCTGCTAGGCACAATTCCACTTTGCTGCCCATGGAGCTTGCCGTCAGGGCACTCTGTGACCACAAGGTCTTTGAACAAGTGTAATCCCACAAGAAAAGAGCTGGATCAGTCCTCTTGTGATGTGAGCAACAGGGAATGAGCTTGAGTATCTCTTCCAGTGTGAGATCAAAAGAGGAAAGAAGCCTTCTTTCTTTCCCCATGTGCTGAGGACAGCATGCAGGCATACGTGCATCTGAGTGACAAAGAAGCATAGACCTGTTTCTCATCAATTGTCTCCCTGAGCAGCAGAACTGCTTGAAGCTTAGTGATGGTTGACTTATTAACGGGGTTTGACCTGTGTTTATTGAGTCAGCACGAGCAAAATCACATCTGCCAGCTTTTGGCACTGGATGAAGGTTAATGTTTTAATGTGGGTACCTTCACCACAAATGTCCTGAATCTGTCAATTTCAAGACTTGCTCATTCCTGCAAATTTCACTCTTTCTTCTTATATGGATTAGTTTTTCCTAATGTTTCTTTAAATATAATTATTCATAAATGTGGTGTCTAGTTCTATATATAGTGACTTTTTAGATTTGGTAGTATAGATAGTCTAGTAGGTGGATGGACAGAAAGAGGGATGTATGTATGTATGTATAGATGTGCAGCCTGCTACAGAATTACAAAGCTGTTGATACAAATGAGCAGGCAAAACATGTCATGCTGTTCTGCTAACTTACGATGGGAAGCATGTCGTGCACAGCTGAACAACAGGGTATTAAAAGCTGAGAAAATGCTAAATGATGCTGATAAACAAGAAAGTCCCCAAAGGCCAAAGACTCAAATAGATCTATTCCATGAAAAATGCAATCTGTGTCCAGACCCTTGTACAACAGCAGCTTTAATCTGTTAATCGGTAAGACTTAAATAATTATGACAGCACTCAAAATGTTTAGAATGTGTTCAGCCGTATGGAGGCGTAGTGTTTAAAGACTTCACTAACTTCATAGATTCCACATGGGAGAAGGATAGAACAAAGTAAAGAAGCTGAAAGCAGAAACATGTGGCAAGAGTAACTGTTAGGGTGGATCACATGCTAAGCTAAATGCTTAGAATACAAGTTGGTTCTAGAAAATGTGCTGGACTGTGAGGAAACAGATCTGAATTGCTTTCCCCTCCCTCCTACCATTGTAGCTAAGTTCTCTGTTTTTGTGCCATTGACTTTCTTCTTAGCCCTTTTGTATGTTGTAGTGTTTGTAGCAAAGCCTGTTTCATGCCATGTGTATGTGCTTTCCCAAGTCAAACTGAAACTTGATTTCTAGTTGAAACTAGATTTCTAGTTGAAAGTAGATTTCTAGTGAGACGCTTAGTGCTAGTGTTTTTCTACTGGGAGAACTGTCTGCAGCAACAGTATGTTGCACAGAAATTACCCTTTGCTGAAATACCACTGTCCTGGCTTTCTCATCTTAATGAAAACTCTGCAAATTGGTGTTTAGTGAGTACTATTTGTAATCAAAATGAAAAATGAATTTAGTTTGGACTATTGGAGATAAAACTAATTATAATGTAACCCCACAGGGAAACCTAAATGAAAAAAAAGTTCTGGTAAAGATTCCAAACTTAAGGTGGCACACCTGCAAACTAAAGCTGGTAATAGGTAGTTGTATCCATAGCTACTCTGGATAAATAATACAAATCTTCTATATGTGTTTATTCTAAATTCTTAGACTGCTTTGCAAACCTCTGGCCGATTTCTTGAATACTATAGCCC
>JAOEHX010012230.1:24378-36805 GCA_025448015.1 Bolborhynchus lineola
TCTAAATCAATGAGGCTTTGAGCACTTGGCTACAACTGTGTCTTTAATTGTGTTGATATACTTTGAACTAAATTATTATATAGGACCCTGAGAAATCAGGACTTATACACCATGAATCAGTCACCTTGCATTATTGGACATTTTGTCTTTCATTCCAGCATATGTAAAATAGAGGGAATATGTGAATGCTGCTGAAGTTTTTTTGGACTAATGAAGGAGGGGGTAATCACCAAAATAAAACACAAATGGTAAAAATAAGGTTTAGAGTTTAATGAGACAAGGATTTAGGTTTGCGCACTGAACAATAATAGTAAAATACGTATTACATACACCCTTGTTGCTTCACATTCTGTACATTGAGATTTTTGTTTTTCATTACTTTTTTTGGTTATGGATATTGTTGTATTTATGCTCCTTCATAATCTTATATATAACTTTTTCCTTATGTTCCTTTCTGGAACACTGAGCTAAAAGCTCAGCACAATTTTTTACTAGCAGAGAATATTCATGTACATGAGTGCATTTTTAACTGGTAACCCTTTATTCCAACCATTAATTACGATCAAATATATGGATTAGACCTCTTTTTGATTTTTGCTTCTTTTTTATAGAAGTTCATCACTCAGCTTTAGCAGATAGTTCCCTCCAAGGAGTATTTCAGCACAGAGACAATATTTTTTCTTTCAAATTACTATTTATTTTCCCTTCATTTGGATTCTGCATATGCAGATTTGGATGGCTGCTGTCGCCAGTATTAGTATTTCATGAACCATGAGTTATCTCCCTGAACAGGTTAATGTTAATACTGCTGAATTTCATTTATTTGGGGAACATGATAATGAAGTGGTAGCTCTAGTGAGTACCATATCATGGACCATAGTTCTCCCTTAATTAAGCAAAACTCTTGTGTTGATTTGCTGATGTGTTGAGTTGATGATGTGTTTGCAATGATAATTATGGTAAGACCTCTTATAGAGACTGCTGGGAGGCTGCAGCATGTGACCTTTTTTAATTCTTTTTTAATTAAGCTGTAATTCCCCTAGCCGAGACATGACTTAGAAAAGTTCCAGACAGTAGCTATTGACTGAATTGTAAGCAAAAAGAGGACTTTGTTCTGTTGCATTTGTGAATTTTATAATTGACAGCTTTATTCGCTATCAAGGACAAGACTATAAAACTGCTTTACATATAGAAATTCTGAAGAGCAAAGAATTCTTTTCAGACTTTTTAATAGCAAAATTTAGTCAACATCACTGCAGGTGACTGCTGTTTGTTGGGCTCTGTATTAGAGGATGGCACTTTTGGCCAAAGATGGTGGAATAGATGTTAGTATGCCTTTTTTCATTTTCCCAGAAAATATATATAGGTAAAGGAAAAAAGGCATAAATATATCTATAATATCTATTTATATATAAAATATAGTGGAAGTATAACATTATAATAGAATTAATACTTGGAATTACAACATTTTTAACTGATAACTGCAAGGGGAGCGAACAAGGCCTTGTATGAGTCATAGAATGGTTTGGGTTACTGAAAATTTATCCTACGGAGAAAATTTCACCTTTACTGTGTGTGCAGAATGCTTGTATGTGTTAACGTAGAGAATGAATGACCTCAGTCTACTCCATGACATGACAGTACTTGAAATATACATCCCATTAAAATGTGCCTTGTTCTTGGATCAGAAAAATAATGCTGAAAAATGGTGCACAGATGATGCATTTCAATAGGAAGAAATAATGATTTTGTTGTTAAGTATATGGTGAAAAGCAATTTCAGTCACAGTCAGCTGATTTACACATCGACATCAGGTAACATTACTGTTTGGAGACATGATTATTAATTGCCGGAATAGGAAGTGCCTTCCTTTGAGAGGCAAGTACTGTGTGTCTTGTCAGCAGTAATACTTCAAACAGCAATACTTTCTATAATCAGAACAAAACCCTCAATATAATTAAACCCTTAAATACACATGGGCTGAAAAATTTCCCTAGAGAGTTAATGAAGTCAGTATGTTTTGATATGTTTTCTGGAAAAAAAGTGTCAAGCAGCTACTGACCAAAACATGCTTTGGTATTTTTTTCAAGTACAAGTGCTTTGAAGAAAACAAGCTAAGTAGAAAATCTTTCTGTGAACCACTGACTTACTTGACCATGTATGTAGAATGAATCAGTTTTTAAATTCTTAGAAAATTTGATCATTCCCTGTAGCTGTCAGCCTTTGTTCCTGTCTCTTAACTCTAAAGACTATCCTATCTCTCCTTGCAGTTCCCAGTCTTTAGTCTTTTTCTCAACCCAGTTGGTTCCATTTTTTCACTTACTTTCAGTTGACATAAGCCAACTTCTACGTTCCAGGTCCGAAGGTGCAAAATTTTCAAATTTTCATTTAACACCACTGATTTGTTGGGTTTTTTTTGTTGTTTGTTTGTTTTGTTTTTTTTTTCTCCCAGTCTTCATTTGTACCAATTGTACCTAATACAGTAGTTGAAAAGATTAATTTTCTTTTACCCCTTTCTTTTCAATAGTTTCAACATTTTCTTTCCTTTGTAATGTACTTTCATCCGTACTGCCTGGATCTGGCTTTTTTTTCTCTCCCAACATGCACATTGCTTAAGGTCTGCTGATTTTTAATGAACTAATAATCTACTGCATCTTGCAACTGCAGTTGTGAGGACAGGTCAATTTATCCAGGTGGAAATACCTGCAGTACAAATGGAACCACTGTTAAATTCTGGTGCTAAAAATCTATGTTGCCTCAACTGAGCAAGCAAATCTGCAGTTTTTCAGATTTATGTGAAGGCCGAGCCTGGGTGAATTTTTTGTGTGAATAGCTAAAAGACTCCATCTTTCATATCCAAGATGTTTTCATTCACAAAGGAAGCTTTGAAATACTCAATGAAATTAAAATGTCAGCCACATTTAGAAGAAGGAAATAGTTATCATTGTAATTACAGTCTGACCAATACGTTTCTTAGTTTTATTGCAAGAAGTTACTAACTATGCTGTCTGACATTACAGAATCATAGAATAATTAGGGTTGGAAAGGACCATAAGATCCTCTAGTTCCACCCCCCCTGGCATGGGCAGGGACACCTCCCACTAAACCAGGCCACCCAAGGCTCTGTCCAACCTGGCCTTGAACACTGCGAGGGATGAAAATGAAATGCAACCTGAATAAATGAATACAAACTACAGATGAGAAGTTTTGCAGGATCGGGTTTGCTTTTTTTACTGATTGTAATAAAAGAAATACAGATGTGAGAAAGTGCCAAGGGTAGTGCTGATCTTTAAGCCACTGAACTTCTGTTGCTAACAGAGCATGTTAGGTGAAAGGATTAAGTTCAGCAGGAAACATCAGATCTGTTATGAAAACATAGTCATTATTGCATATAACATTTTAGCATTTAGCATTTTAACAGGTATAATTTAGCAATTTTAAAGACACATAATGTGATTTTGTAATGAGAAAGTTGAACTGAAAGAATAAGCAGTGATATCAGTTTTACCTGATAGGAGGCATAGTTAGAGGGTGAATAATGAATGCATGCTACTTTCTGAGGCTGTGGTCATGCAGAGGGAATTTTCAAAATGAGAAAACTTCTCTGGACTTAAATTTGCCTTTACTAAAAAAAACCAAAACAATTTCTTTAAAATTTATGGGGTTTGAATTTTAAAGCTCTAAATTTCTCGAGTGAGATTCTGCATCCTTTCCTGTGTGACAGGCAGTTTCTGAAGGAAGAAAATATATAAATAAGAGTGTTGAAATGATCCCTAAATCTTTACCGCAAAACTACTTTCTAAAACTGCCCAACTGATTTTTAAAACTCACAAGCAGTCTTTATGAAAATAAAAACATTCTTGGAGAACTTAATAGCATATCCAATTCTTCTTCTCCATTTAGGAACTTAATGCAATAGTAGGTGAGGAACACTTCTTCCCCTCACTTTCTTACCCTGAAGGAGCTTGTGGTTTAGACTCTGTGAATTAATTCATATAGCTGCCAGGCATACCTCTTTTTTTCCAGGCTTCTGAAGGTTTGAAGCTTTTTATTTTCTCTCTTTATACTTCAAATTAAAGCTTAAGAGTCCTTGGAGTCTTCCCGCCACCACAACCCAGCCCCCTCACTCCAGCAGAAGATAAAGTGTGTAAAAATTCAAATTCACATCTTTTCATCTAGATATAATTCTTTCATGTGCAGCCACAAAGAAAAACAGATATTCTGGAGGATAACATATAGATCCAGAGCACTTTTTTTCTATGGTGTCGGTCCATAATAACAGCCAGAACTATTTTCCATGCAAAAATGGCTCTCCATTTCTCAAAGTATTCTGTGAGCTGACTGGTTTACAAATCTCCTAGCTAGATGTGATGCAGTCTTCATCAAACATCTGAATTGTACATGTAATTTTTACCCTTAACATTTGTATCATTGTACATGCATTGCTTTTCAGTATATTATGCTCTGTAAGTCAAAGGGTGCTTTGACTGCACCCTATCAGCTTTGAGATTTGTAATCATAAAAACCTATTCCTAATAATATTTTTGATTCAAGAAACTGCATGCATATTTAAGCAGGTTTTTTTCCTAAGTATAGCTTTCCTAGTAATATATGGCTGTAAGAATTTAACTTCAGCATGTCCTAATTGCTTTCCATTCTTGTAAAAATTATGGTTAGAAATAGCCATCACAACTTATATTAGTAACTCTTTGTTTTTTATCTCAATGTTGTATATGCAGTACCTTTAGATTCTATGTTTTCTCATTACTTTAGGAATTCTGAAAGGGTTTGATATAAATTCAGAAATCAGGAAAATCACAGGAGGTGTTGTGTTGGTTTTGTTTTGTTTTTTTTTTTTTTGTTATTTGATTGTTGGTTTTTGTGTTCGGTTTTGGGTTTTTTTGTCTTTTTGTTGTTTGGTTGCGTTTTGTGTGTGTGCGGTTGGTTTGTTTGTTTGTTTTTTATTTAAACATATTTGCCTACCATTATATTTTGTAAAACTCAGAGTTTTCATTTTTTTTTTCTGTTGTGTGGATTATTTCAGTGTGGATTATTCTTGGTGCTGTAGGATCTGTATATTTAAATTTGGTTTATATTATGAGGTGAATAATCCTTATGTCAATGGACATTACTTTGAGACACTTTTTTAGTTATGCCTTTTAATACAAAGTGTGTAGGATAGGAATTAGGTTAGTAGTTGTCCACTTCCAAATGTGAATATTTAGCTTAGTGTTTGATGTTCCATGTACAGCTAAGCCAACAGTCTTAATTTCTGCTGATCTGAGTAGTTGCTTTTCGTTCTGTGTACAGGATGAGGAATGATAAATAGTCATCTTTCAGAGAACTAACAGCACTGACAGAATTAGTGAAGATGCCATGTAAAATGGCTTTTAAAATATATGTATTTTCTCAAGTCAAAACAAACTGTGACTCTAGGGCACATTTTTTGTACTTGTAGAATTTTTACAGTATGATTATTTTCTGGTTAAGTAGATTCAGATCAAGGTGGCCATTACTCTACTCTGGCTTGTTAATGAGAATGTGCTTAAAGATACAGAAGGAAATTACCACAATTTTGAAAGTATATAGCTACAACTTGATTTTATCAATGAAATCAGTGAGGGTGAACTGGTTTAATTCATTTGAATGGTCCCAGGGGTCCCTGCCTATGTCACTGTCAAATCTGAATGCAAATACTCTGCATGCTCAGTGCACTCCAGAATAACAAGATACTGATTATTCTCTGTTTCACTTTTTCTTTTCCCTAAAATTCATGGGAAAAGAGAAGGCATAATGATAGAGTGATTTTATTATGCCTCAGGAGTTGAGAATTATTGAATTGCACTATCCATAAAAGAGTGTTTTCTTCTTTTTCTTTAACTTCAAGCACAGCTGATTCCTTTCTTCAGCTTCATTGATCTGAACTCTGTGCTGGCAGTAATGCTCTAAGATTTGAGAGAAAGTAGAAAAGTTGTTGTTCCCTCTCTCTACTAAATATAAGGATTACTGAGACCATTCTACAAAGTTCTTTGGTTATACTTCCTTTAGCCCCTCTCTGATTTCATTATGTCAGAAAATGGACATTTTTTGAATACAAAAATACTTTGGAATACCTGCCAAGAAACTTTTTGTTTCCATGTTAGTGTTTGGTTTTCTCTACACTTTTTCAAGAGTTACTATAATGGATCAGTAGTTAGTCTGCACCATTTTGCCAGTGAAGATTGTGAGTCCAAGATTTTTGCTCACAATTGTGTAGAATACTTGTATAGCATGAGAGAAAAGGAAAATTTTCTGGTCAACATATCAAGGAAAAATTATACCCAGTAGTCATTCCTCAGAAAATTATTTTTTAATGGGTGCTAAGTTGAACACTTGGTATACACGAGACAATATTCTGTAGTGGATCTAGAGAAAGAAGGATTTTAAGATGGAGAATTTTCAAACAAATAGATGACAGAGGTCATCATAGATCTTTGGAATCATTATATCCTTAGTCTTACTCGCCTGTTACAGCATCTTGTTTTTTTCTCTAGTGTATCAGATGTGGATATATACTGTGCAGTATTCATATAGACAGGGAAAAAAAAAATAATTGCCTATGCAAAAGTAATTATAAAGTTATCCCTTTCCATAGTAGGCTGTATGCTATAAAATACTATCTCGCTGCAGAAATGTGATGTGGTTGGGTGTAATTACTTACTGCATTTTATATGAAAAACTTGGAGTTCCACACAACTGAAACATTGATTTGTGGAGTGGGAATATATGTTGAACATTTTCCATGCTTCATTGTTTATATTTCTTTAAGATAGTACTTTCTTAAAACAAAACAAAATCAAGTTCATCAGATTTCCAAGCCCACTCTTTTGATGCTGAATTAGTTACTCAACATTGTTTTTCCTGCATAAGTGGTGATATAACTGATGGTTTAGCTGGCCTAACACACTTATTACAGAGGGATTCATGTAGACTGCCTGTGGTTATTACACATATGCAATTCAGAATGAATTTCTTATTGTGAAGATGAAGATTGAAAAATACATTTTATGTGATCACATTGCATCCATTACACTTTGTGGTTTTGGTTCTAGTGACAAATTCAGACTTTCTGTCCAAAAATAAAATGAAAGGCTCTAGAAGCTCCTGTGATATTTTTACTGTTACAGGCGTGTCAGTAAATACATTTTTTGCTAACTACAAAAACATGAAGTGCATAAATATATTTTTATATAAAGACAGGAGTTTTTTTAACAAATTTGCTAACAAAGTACATAAATTTAGAAAAAATTATGGGATTATATCCTGTAAATATCAAGCCTGTATTTCTTGTTTCTATTTTGTTCTCATCTTTACTATTGTACTTCTCATATTTGTTGATTTGACTTTAAGCAAGAGAAGTGTGAATTCTGTACTTTTAAGAGTCAGCAGGCTTCTAAAGAAGGAATATAAGAGTGGCCTTTGTGGAAAAGAGAAATCAACAGTATTGCATTTTTGTTTGCTTTTACAAAGTTATGAATTTGCTTGATATTTCTGAGCTTTTTCGACTTTCTAAAATGGTTTTCACAAAATGGGTGTCTATGATTGCTTGAGTCTGGCATTGCATGTGGTGCAAAGGGTTGTTTTTCTTTTTTGCGTCTTGTTTTCCATAGGTTCTCTGCCATGACAGCGTGCGACTTGCTGCTTTTTTGATGGTATAATTTTACTAGCTGCTATGGGAAATAAATTTCTCTTTCATTTCCAAGAAAAAGTGCTTAAATAAGAAGCAGTAAACTAGAAATTAATAATCAGGGTATTTATTGAAAAACAAATATAACAGCACTCTATAGGTATAATTTAAATATTGTCACTATTCAGAATACTTGGTAGGAATTTTGAATTCTAGTGTAAAATATATAATTTAATATGAGATATATTTATTTCCCTCAATCTTGAATGATCTTAGTCAACTAACTGATTTTATACTAATAATTACTTCCACACATTAGCCGTCTGATGTCTTTTTATTTTATAAAAAGTTGGAGTTTTATACAATGCAATGGCATTTTCTTTATTCCTCTGTAGAATTTTCTGAGAAAACGTTATCTGTATTACTTTTAAAATGTTGGCTTTAATCAGTTTTCAGAAACTGTTGAAGAGAAGTCATACAGCACCATGCGGATGGGATCTGAAATGGATCTTGAAAACTACCAAACTGCTTTAGAGGAAGTACTCACATGGCTTCTCTCTGCTGAAGATGCATTACAAGCACAAGGAGACATATCCAATGATGTAGAAGTTGTTAAAGAACAATTTCACACCCATGAGGTATATGTTTATACCAATCCTTCAGTAGTCATTTATCTGCTTGTATCCCATAATAAGGTCAAAAACACAAACCAAAGATATTTCTAGTGAGTTTTTGGTTTTATTTTGGTTTTGTGGTTTTTTTTTTCCTCTGTGTGTGTAATTTAGATTTGGAATATTTAAAGGTAGTACTGGAAACTGTGCCTTGGAATCATAGAATTGTTTAGATTGGAAAATGCCTTTAAGATCATCAAGTCCAACCGTAAACATAGCACTACCAATTCCACTGCTAAACCGTGTCACTAAGAACCACATCTATATGTCTTTTAAATGGCCCAGGAATGGTGACTCCACCACTTCCCTGGGCAGCCTTTTCCAATGCTTGACAAGCTTTCCAGTGAAAACGTTTTTCCTGATATCCATTCTAAACCTTCCCTGGTGCAACTTTAGGATGTTTATGCTTCTCCTGTCACTGTTACTACACGACACCCACCTGACTATAACCTCTTTTCAGGCAGTTGTAGAAAGTGATAAGGTCACCCCTCAGCCTCCTATTCTCCAGACTAAAGAACTTTTTTATCTATGCAGAATGTGAAAGCGTTTATTTCTGTGAGGTTTGGGGAGGGATGAAAAAATTAAAAACAAAGTTGAAAGTCATGTTTGTGAAGTGGTTGGTATTTCTCAAAAATCTGTTCTTTCCTTCTAAAGAAGCAAACTTAAAACTGGATTTTATGCGTTTTTTTATTGTCAGGGTTTTATGATGGAGTTAACAGCTCACCAAGGACGTGTTGGCAATGTTTTGCAAGTTGGAAGTCAACTTTTAACAACTGGAAAACTTTCAGATGATGAAGAGAATGAAATCCAAGAACAAATGAATCTACTTAATTCTCGATGGGAAAGTCTTAGGGTAGCAAGTATGGAAAAACAAAGCAAGTAAGTAATATGTTGGGTAAAATAATATGTATGAAGCTTGAAACAATACTGAACTTGATTAACAGTTGGGATTTTCTTCACTTCACTATGAATCAAATGTGATCTCACATCTTTTTTTATCCTGAAATTTTCTGTGTAATGACTTTGAAGCTTGCATGTTTTTTTGAGACTGGAAGCCACAAAAATCAGCAATTAATAACAACTTGACTCTAGTAATACTTTAACCCAAACTTATATAACCTCAGCTTTTTTTTTATTATTTCAAGAAATAACACACAATATTTAGCTACAAAGGAAAGAATCTTTACTGAGATACAAAAGTATAAGGAAAGCAAATCTTAAGGACCTGTAAAACTTGAGCCTGTGAAAATAACAAGTGGGAGCTTAGCTTTCCAGGAAATATTGTGGTGATTTTCTCTGAGAACAAATTACACCTCTCAAAATAGGGGAAGTCCTATAGCTTAAAGTAGAAATACAAGTAAAAGTAGAAAAGTAACTATTAATTAGTCATTTTAGTCTTTGAAGCTTTTTTTATTATTTCTATGTCTTATTTTGAAATTTGGATTTACATAGTGCTGTCTAGTATAAGGAATTCCATACTGCTAAAAGCTTGTGATTGTGCTGCAGTGGAGTAATTTGTTTTCCAGGATACAGAGTGGTTAAACTAGGGAAGTTAGTGAAGGTGGGCTTTTTGTGAGTTACATTCCTTATCTTAGCAAAATGTCAGTAACTTACCTATATATATTATATATCTTGGACCTGTTTGCATCCATGGTATCCTTTGGCAGTGAATTCCGTAGGCCTCTTACATATTATGAGTGCTGCTTTTTTGAGCAACAGCTTATTTTGTTTGTCACTGGTAGCTGAAGTGATTCCTTCTAGTTACTGTTTTGGAAGTGAGGGTCAATAGTGTGTATATTTCCTTACTCTCTCCGTAAATATGTATCTTCAGCTATTTGTCTTGGTCTTCTCAGAGCTTTTTTCCAGTTCTGCCTTATCTTTTTGGTTAAGGCGACCAGAACTGCCCACAGTACTGAAAGGCAAACCATGACTTTCAGCAATATGCATAACATAGCTTTTTTTGTTGGTTTGGGTTTTTTTATTGTTGTTGGGTTTTGTGGGTTTTTTCCATCTGTTAGTTATTCCAAACATTTGTTTTCTTTTCAGCTTGATACTGAGTATTGAGATCTTTTTCTTTCTTCTGTCTTTCTTTGACAGTCTATAAAATTGTTGATAGGTTTCAGATATTTCAGCCTAACTTCCTCCACCTTTATTATTTTATTGGAGAGGTGCCATGGGCAGAGACACCTCCCACTAAACCATGCCACCCAACACTCTGTCCAGCCTGGCCTTGAATACCTCCAGGGATGGAGCATTCACAACATCTGTCCTCTTTTGTAACGGTAATAGGAAGTGTAACAAAAAGTAGAACACTTTACAGCAGGGAGAAAACAAAAGCAAGCAATCAACAGAAAGGAGAAAGAGATAATTATAAGGGATACTGTAAAAGTGAAAGGGTGGTATGAAAAGTGATTTAGGGGGTCAGAACATCAGCACAGAGGAAACAAAAGCAAGCAGTCAACAAAGAGAGGAGAAAGATATAATGATAAGGGATACTGTGAAAGTTAAAGGATGATAGGAAAAGTGATTTAGAGGGTAAGAAGATCAGAGTAAGTTTGGAACACAGGAATGCCTTTGTGTAAAAGCAGCCCAAATTGGATTTCCCGTGTATTCACTATGTATTGACTCTTCCAGCAAGCAATGCGTTAGCATGCTGAACAAAAACAGCCTGATTTTTCTTTTCTTACTCCTGCCCTTCCCTAGGTAGGATGCTCTATAGTGAAGTGTCTCAGTGTGATAAATATACCACCAAAGAGAAAACTTTATACAGTTTACCACTTTATGGAGAATTCCACAGCTATTAAAGCACATTGAATTCAGTGATAAATCATTTTGTATTTGAAATTTATGCATGCCATACCATAAACAAAGATTATTATAATCTCCTGAGGTATATAAATAAGTACTAAAACCTCTATCAGATGTTTATAGAAGTAATTTGAAAACCAGGATGTACCTGGAAAATGAGAAGAAACATTCTTTTGTTTAAGAATCAACTGTGATTAAATTGTTTTTGCGATTCTTTCATTTTCAAGTTTATGCTTCTTGCTTCATAATAACATAAATATTCTGTACATAAGTATTCTATCTTAGTTTTCTAAAATCAAATTCTCTTTATCAGATTTACTTCACCATTTATTTAATTTATTGCTAAAAAGATGCCTCTAGGTTGAAGCATGGTATTTACTATTTATAATAACTTGGTTTAGAAGATCAAGAAAGACAATAAAATTCACACTTGAAAATGAGGAAAGCTTAGGTCTGAGAGAGGTAATCCTTTGTGAGCCATGGCTTAGGTCTGAGAGAGGTAATCCTTTGTGAGCCATGGGTTATGGCAAAGCAGAGTATTAGCTTCCTGTGTTCCATTTATGAAGAGAAAGATTAGAGTGGAAAAGACACTACATGTATCTTCTGGTCATTTTGGTCATAGAGTCGTAGAATCATAGAATAGTTAGGGTTGGAAAGGACCTTAAGACGATGTAGTTCCACCCCCCCTGCCATGGGCAGGGACACCTCCCACTAAACCATGCCACCCAAGGCTATGTCCAACCTGGTCTTGAACACCGCATGGAGCATGCACAACTTCCCTGGGTAACCCATTCCAGTGCCTCACCACCCTTACAGCAAAGAACTTCTTCCTTACATCCAATCTAACTTCCCCTGTTTAAGTTTGAACCTGTTAAACCTTGTCCTATCACTACAGTTCCTAATGAAGAGTCCCTCCCCAGCATCCCTATATAGGCCCCCTTCAGACACTGTAAGGCTGCTATGAGGTCTTCACGCAGCCTTCTCTTCTCCAGGCTGAGCAGCCCCAACTTTCACATCCTATCTTCACAATGGGAGGTGCTCCAGTCCCATGATTATCCTCGTGGCCCTCCTTTGGACTTGTTCCAACAGTTCCATGTCCTTTATATCTTGAGGACACCAGAACTGCACACAATACTCCAAGTGAGATCTCAAAAGAGCAGAGGGGCAGGATCACTTCCTTTAACCTGCTGGTCACGCTCCTTTTGATGCAGCCCAGGATACGGTTGGCTTTCTGGGCTGTAAGCGCATACTGAAGCTGCCTCATGTTCATTTTCTCCTCAGC